>MCJB01049456.1:38209-49724 GCA_002018475.1 Nicotiana obtusifolia | reverse complement strand
AATGACTGCTCCTCATTATTTGGTATTTTTAGGCAATAAAACGAGAACTCGGCCCGATTTTGATGTTTTCGTGTGCTATAGCCCACGCTTTTGGCGTGGCCCCGGGAATCCGGACCCGGATCCCATAAAATTAATCGGACATTAGGGAATGACCTAAGGAACGTGTGAGAGAGACCCGCAATGACCGTTCCTCATTTTTTGGTATTTTTAGGCAATAAAACGAGAACTCGGCTCGAATTCTATATTTTCGTGTGCTATTGCCCACGCCTTTCGCGTGGCCCGGGGAATCCGGCCCCGGTCCCCCTAAAATTTATCCGGACTTTAGGAAAGGACCAAAGGAACGTGTGACAGCGACCCTCGATGACGGTTGCTCATTTTTTGGCATTTTTAAGCAATAAAACGAGAACTCGGCCCGATTTCTATCTTTTCGTGTGCTATAGCCCGCGCCTTTCGCGTGGCCACAGGAATCAGGACCCGGACCCCCTAAAGTTTATCCAGACATTAGGAAAAGACCTAAGGAATGTCTGAAAGCGACCCTTGATGACGGTTCCTCATTCTTTGGTATTTTTAGGCAATAAAATGATAACTCGGCCAGATTTCTATATTTTCGTGTGCTATAACCCACGCCTTTCGCGTGGCCCCGGAAATCCGGACCTGGGCCCCCTAAGATTTATCCGTACATTAGGAAAGGACCTAAGAAACGTGTGACAACCACCCTCGATGACGGTTCCTCATTTTTTGGCATTTTTAGGCAATAAAACGAGAACTCGGCCCAATTTCTATATTTTCGTGTGCTATAGCCCACGTCTTTCACGTGGCCCCGGGAATCCGGACCCAGACCCCCTAAAGTTTATCCGGAAAATCGAAACGGACCTGAGGAACGTGTGACAGTGACCCTCGATGACGGTTCGTCATTTTTTGGCATTTTTAGGCAAAAAACGAGAACTCTGCCCGATTTCTATATTTTCGTGTGCTATAGCCCACGCCTTTCGCGTGGCCCCGGGAATCTGGATCCGGACCCCATAAAATTTATCTGGACATTAGGGAATGACCTAAGGAACGTGTGAGAGAGACCCGCAATGACTGTTCCTCATTTTTTGGTATTTTTAGGCAATAAAACGAGAACTCGGCCCGATTTCTATATTTTCGTGTGCTATAGCCCACGCCTTTCGCGTGGCCCCGGGAATCCGGCCCCGGTCCCCCTAAAATTTATCTAGACATTAGGAAAGGCCCAAAGGAACGTGTGACAGCGACCCTCGATGACGGTTCCTCATTTTTTGGTATTTTTAGGTAATAAAACGAGAACTCGGCCCGACTTCTATATTTACGTGTGCTATAGCCCACGCCTTTCGCGTGGCCCCGGGAATCCGGACCCGGACCCCCTAAAATTTATACGGGCATTAGGAAAGGACCAAAGGAATGTGTGAGAGTGACCTGCAATGACCGTTCCTCATTTTTTGGTATTTTTAGGCGATAAAACGAGAACTCGGCCCGATTTTGATATTTTCGTGTGCTATAGCCCACGCTTTTGGCGTGGCCCCGGGAATCTGGATCCGGACCCCATAAAATTTATCCGGACATTAGGGAAGGACCTAAGGAACGTGAGAGCGACCCGCAGTGACCGTTCCTCATTTTTTGGTATTTTTAGGCAATAAAAGGAGAACTCGGCCCGATTTCGGTATTTTCGTGTGCTATAGCCCACGCTTTTGGCGTGGCCCCGGGAATCCGGACCCGGACCCCATAAAATTTATCCGGACATTAGGGAAGGACCTAAGGAATGTGTGAGAGTGACATGCAATGACCGTTCCTCATTTTTTGGTATTTTTAGGAGATAAAACGAGAACTCGGCCCGATTTCGATATTTTCGTGTGCTATAGCCCACGCTTTTGGCGTGGCCCCGGGAATCTGGATCCGGAGCCCATAAAATTTATCCGGACATTAGGGAAGGACCTAAGGAACGTGAGAGCGACCCGCAGTGACCGTTCCTCATTTTTTGGTATTTTTAGGCAATAAAAGGAGAACTCGGGCCGATTTCGGTATTTTCGTGTGCTATAGCCCACGCTTTTGGCGTGGCCCCGGGAATCTGGACCCGAACCCCATAAAATTTATCTGGACATTAGGGAAGGACGTAAGGAACGTGTGAGAGCGACCCGCAATGACCGTTCTTCATTTTTTGGTATTTTTAGGCAATAAAATGAGAACTCGGCCCGATTTTGATGTTTTCGTGTGCTATAGCCCACGCTTTTGGCGTGGCCTCGGGAATCTGGACCCGGATCCCATAAAATTTATCCGGACATTAGGGAATGACCTAAGGAACGTGTGAGAGAGACCCGCAATGACCGTTCCTTATTTTTTGGTATTTTTAGGCAATAAAACGAGAACTCGGCCCGAGTTCTATATTTTCGTGTGCTATAGCCCGCGCCTTTCGCGTGGCCCCGGAAATCAGGACCCGGACGCCCTAAAATTTATCCAGACTTTAGGAAAAGACCTAAGGAACTTCTGAAAGCGATCCTTGATGACGGTTCCGCATTCTTTGGTATTTTTAGGCCATAAAATGATAACTCGGCCCGATTTCCATATTTTCGTGTGTTATAACCCACGCCATTCGCGTGGCCCCGGAAATCCGGACCTGGGCCCCCTAAGATTTATCCGTACATTAGGAAAGGACCTAAGGAACGTGTGAAAGTGACCCTCGATGACTGTTCCTCATTTTTTTGCATTTTTAGGCAATAAAAGGAGAACTCGGCCCGATTTCTATATTTTCGTGTGCTATAGCCCGCGCCTTTCGCGTGGCCCCAGATATCCGGTCCCAGACCCCCTAAAATTTATCCAGAAAATCAAAACAGACCTGAGGAACGTGTGACAGGGACCCTCGATGACGGTTCGTCATTTTTTGGCATTTTTAGGCAATAAAACGAGAACTCTGCCCGATTTCTATATTTTCGTGTGCTATTGCCCACGCCTTTCGCGTGGCCCTGGAAATCCGGATTCGGACCCCATAAAATTTATCCGGACATTAGGGAATGACCTAAGGAACGTGTGAGAGAGACCCGCAATGACCGTTCCTCATTTTTTGGTATTCTTAGGCAATAAAACGAGAACTCGGCCCGATTTCTATATTTTCGTGTGCTATAGCCCACGCCTTTCGCGTGCCCCCGGGAATCCAGCCCCGATCCCCCTAAAATTTATCCAGACATTAGGAAAGGACCAAAGGAACGTGTGAAAGTGACCCTCGATGACTGTTCCTCATTTTTTTGCATTTTTAGGCAATAAAACGAGAACTCGGCCCGATTTCTATATTTTCGTGTGCTATAGCCCGCGCCTTTCGCGTGGCCCCGGGAATCAGGACCCGGACCCCCTAAAATTTATCCAGACATTAGGAAAAGACCTAAGGAACGTCTGAAAGCGACCCTTGATGACGGTTCCTCATTCTTTGGTATTTTTAGGAATTAAATCAATAACTCGGCCCGATTTCTATATTTTCAGGTGCTATAACCCACGCCTTTCGCGTGGCCCCGGAAATCCGGACCTGGGCCCCCTAAGATTTATCCGTACATTAGGAAAAGACCTAAGGAACGTGTGACAATGACCCTCGATGACGGTTCCTCATTTTTTGGCATTTTTAGGCAATAAAACGAGAACTTGGCCCAATTTCTATATTTTCGTGTGCTATAGCCCACGCCTTTCGCGTGGCCCCGGGAATCCGGACCCAGACCCCCTAAAATTTATCTGGAATATCGAAACGGACCTGAGGAACGTGTGACAGTTCGATGACAGTTCGTCATTTTTTGGCATTTATGGGAATTAAATAAAACGAGAACTCTGCCCGATTTCTATATTTTCTTGTGCTGTAGCCCATGTTTTTGGCGTGGCCCTGGGAATCCGGACCCGGACCCCATAAAATTTATCCAGACATTAGGGAATGACCTAAGGAACGTGTGAGAGACACCCGCAATGACCGTTCCACATTTTTTGGTATTATTAGGCAATAAAACGAGAGCTCGGCCCGATTTCTATATTTTCGTGTGCTATAGCCCACGCCTCTCGCGTGGCCCCGGGAATCCGGCCCCGGTCCCCCTAAAATTTATCTGGACATTAGTAAAGGACCAAAGGAACGTGCGACAGTGACCCTCGAAGACGGTTCCTCATTTTTTGGCATTTTTAGGCAATAAAACGAGAACTCGGCCCGATTTCTATATTTTCGTGTGCTATAGCCCGCACCTTTCGCGTGACCCCGGGAATTAGGACCCGGACCCCCTAAAATTTATCTAGACATTAGGAAAGGCCCAAAGGAACGTGTGAAAGCGACCCTTGATGACGGTTCCTCATTCTTTGGTATTTTTAGGCAATAAAACGAGAACTCGGCCCGATTTTGATGGTCTCGTGTGCTATAGCCCATGCTTTTGGCGTGGCCCCGGGAATCCGGACCCGGACCCCATAAAATTTATCCAGACATTAGGGAATGACCTAAGGAACGTGTGAGAGAGACCCGCAATGACTGTTCCTCATTTTTTGGTATTTTTAGGGAATAAAACGAGAACTCGGCCCGATTTATATATTTTCGTGTGCTATAGCCCACGCCTTTCGCGTGGCCCCGGGAATCTGGCCCCGGTCCCCCTAAAATTTATCCGGACATTAGGAAAGGACCAAAGGAACCTGTGACAGCGACCCTCGATGACGGTTCCTCATTTTTTGGCATTTTTAGGCAATAAAACGAGAACTCGGCCCGATTTTTATATTTTCGTGTGCTATAGCCCACGCCTTTCGCGTGGCCCCGGGAATCCGGACCCAGACCCCCTAATATTTATCCGGACAATCGAAAAGGACCTGAGGAACGTGTGACAGTGACCCTCGATGACGGTTCGTCATTTTTTGGTATTTTTAGGCAATAAAACGAGAACTCGGCCCGATTTCTATATTTTCGTGTGCTATAGCCTGTGCCTTTCGCGTGGCCCCGGGAATCAGGACCCGGACCCCATAAAATTTATCCGGACAATAGGGAATGACCTAAGGAACGTGTGAGAGAGACCCGCAATGACCGTTCCTCATTTTTTGGTATTTTTAGGCAATAAAACGAGAACTCGGCCAGATTTCTATATTTTCGTGTGCTATAGTCCACGCCTTTCGCGTGGCCCCAGCAATCCGGCCCCGGTCCCCCTAAAATTTATCCGGACATTAGGAAAGGACAAAGGAACGTGTGACAGCAACCCTCGATGACGGTTCCTGATTTTTTTGCATTATTAGGCAATAAAACGAGAACTCGGCCCGATTTCTATATTTTCGTGTGTTATAGCCCGCACCTTTCGCGTGGCCCCGGGAATCAGGACCCGGACCCCCTAAAATTTATCCAGACATTAGGAAAAGACCTAAGGAACGTGCGAAAGCGACCCTTGATGACGGTTCCTCATTCTTTTGTATTTTTAGGCAATAAAACGATAACTCGGCCCGATTTCTATATTTTCGTGTGCTATAGCCCACGCCTTTCGCGTGGCCCCGAAAATCCGGACCCGGACCCCCTAGGGTTTATCCGGACATTAGGAAAGGAACTAAGGAATGTGTGACAGCGACCCTCGATGACGGTTCCTCATTCTTTGGCATTTTTAGGCAATAAAATGAGAACTCGGCCCGATTTCTATATTTTCGTGTGCTATAGCCCACGCCTTTCGCGTGGCCCCGGGAATCCGGACCCAGACCCCCTAAAATTTATCCGGACAATTGAAAAGGACTTGAGGAACGTGTGACAGTGACCCTCGATGACGGTTCATCATTTTTTGGCATTTTAGGCAATAAAACGAGAACTCTGCCCGATTTCTATATTTTCGTGTGCTATAGCCCACGCCTTTCGCGTGGCCCCGGGAATCTGGACCCGGACCCTCTAAAATTTATCCGAACATTAGGAAAGGACCTAAGGAATGTATGAGAGTGACCTGCAATGACCGTTCCTCATTTTTTGGTATTTTTAGGCAATAAAACGAGAACTCGGCCCGATTTTGATGTTCTCGTGTGCTATAGCCCATGCTTTTGGCGTGGCCCCGGGAATCCGGACCCGGACCCCATAAAATTTATCCGGACATTAGGGAATGACCTAAGGAACGTGTGAGAGAGACCCGCAATGACCGTTCCTCATTTTTTGGTATTTTTAGGCAATAAAACGAAAACTCGGCCCGATTTATATATTTTCGTGTGCTATAGCCCACGCCTTTCGCGTGGCCCCGGGAATCTGGCCCCGGTCCCCCTAAAATTTATCCGGACATTAGGAAAATACCAAAGGAACGTGTGACAGCGACCCTCGATGACGGTTCCTCATTTTTTTGGAGTTTTAGGCAATAAAACGAGAACTCGGCCCGACTTCTATATTTTCGTGTGCTATAGCCTGCGCCTTTCGCGTGGCCCCGGGAATCAGGACCCGGACCCCATAAAATTTATCTGGACAATAGGGAATGACCTAAGGAACGTGTGAGAGAAACTCGCAATGACCGTTCCTCATTTTTTGGTATTTTTAGGCAATAAAACTAGAACTCGGCCCGATTTCTATATTTTCGTGTGCTATAGCCCACGCCTTTCGCGTGGCCCCGGGAATCCGGCCCCGGTCCCCCTAAAATTTATCCAGACATTAGGAAAGGACCAAAGGAACGTGTGACAGCAACCCTCGATGACGGTTCCTGATTTTTTTGCATTATTAGGCAATAAAACGAGAACTCGGCCCGATTTCTATATTTTCGTGTGTTATAGCCCGCACCTTTCGCGTGGCCCCGGGAATCAGGACCCGGACCCCCTAAAATTTATCCAGACATTAGGAAAAGACCTAAGGAACGTGCGAAAGCGCCCCTTGATGACGGTTCCTCATTCTTTTGTATTTTTAGGCAATAAAACGATAACTCGGCCCGATTTCTATATTTTCGTGTGCTATAGCCCACGCCTTTCGCGTGGCCCCGAAAATCCGGACCCGGACCCCCTAGGATTTATCCGGACATTAGGAAAGGACCTAAGGAATGTGTGACAGCGACCCTCGATGACGGTTCCTCATTTTTTGGCATTTTTAGGCAATAAAATGAGAACTCGGCCCGATTTCTATATTTTCGTGTGCTATAGACCGCACCTTTCGCGTGGCCCCGGGAATCAGGACCCGGACCCCCTAAAATTTATCCGAACATTAGGAAAAGACCTAAGGAACGTGCGAAAGCGCCCCTTGATGACGGTTCCTCATTCTTTTGTATTTTTAGGCAATAAAACGATAACTCGGCCCGATTTCTATATTTTCGTGTGCTATAGCCCACGCCTTTTGCGTGGCCCCGGGAATCCAGACCTGGACCCTCTAAAATTTATCCGGACATTAGGAAAGTACCTAAGGAACGTATGACAAAGACCCTCGATGACGGTTCCTCATTTTTTGGCATTTTTAGGCAATAAAACGAGAACTCGGCCCAATTTCTATATTTTCGTGTGCTATAGCCCACGCCTTTCGCGTGGCCCCGGGAATCCGGACCCGGACCCCCTAAAATTTCTCCGGGCATTAGGAAAGGACCTGAGGAACGTGTGACAGTGACCCTCGATGACCGTTCGTCATTTTTTGGCATTTTTAGGCAATAAAACGAGAACTCGGCCCGATTTCTATATTTTCGTGTGACATAGCCCACGCCTTTCGCGTGGCCCCGAGAATCTGGACCCGGACTCCCTAAAATTTATACGGGCATTAGGAAAGGACCTAAGGAATGTGTGAGAGTGACCTGCAATGACCGTTCCTCATTTTTTGGAATTTGTAGGCAATAAAACGAGAACTCGGCCCGATTTTGATATTTTCGTGTGCTATAGCCAACGCTTTTCGCGTGGCCCCGGGATTCCTGACTCGGACCCCCTAAAATTTTTCCAGACATTACGAAAGGACCTAAGGAACGTGTGAGAGAGACCCGCAATGACCGTTCCTCATTTTTTGGCATTTTTAGGCAATAAAACGATAACTCGGCCCGATTTCTATATTTTCGTGTGCTATAGCCCACGCCTTTCGCGTGGCCCCGGGAATCCGGACCCGGACCCCCTAAAATTTATCCGGACATTAGGAAAGGACCAAAGGAACGGGTGACAGCGACCCTCGATGACGGTTCCTCATTTTTTGGCATTTTTAGGCAATAAAACGAGAACTCGGCCCGATTTCTATATTTTCGTGTGCTATTGCCCGCACCTTTCGCGTGGCCCCGGGAATCAGGACCCAGATTCCCTAATATTTATCCAGACATTAGGAAAAGACTTAAGTAACGTGTGAAAGCGACGCTCGATGACGGTTCCACATTTTTTGGTATTTTTAGGCAATAAAACGATAACTCGGCCCGATTTCTATATTTTCGTGTGCTATAGCCCACGCTTTTCGCGTGGCCCCGGATTCCTGACTCGGACCCCCTAAAATTTATCCAGACATTACGAAAGGACCTAAGGAATGTGTGACAGCGATCCTCGATGACGGTTCCTCATTTTTTGGCATTTTTAGGCAATAAAACGAGAACTCGGCCCGATTTCTACATTTTCGTGCGCTCTAGCCCACGCCTTTTGCGTGGCCCCTGGAATCCGGACCCGAACCCTCTAAAATTTATCCGGACATTAGAAAAGGACCTAAGGAACGTGTGAAAGCGACCCTTGATGACGGTTCCTCATTTTTTGGTATTTTTAGGCAATAAAACGAGAACTCGGCCCAATTTCTATATTTTCGTGTGCGATAGCCCACGCCTTTCGCGTGGCCCCGGGAATCCGGCCCCGGACCCTCTAAAATTTATCCGGACATTAGGAAAGTACCTAAGAAACGTATGACAACGACCCTCGATGGCGGTTCCTTATTGTTTGGCATTTTTAGGCAATAAAACGAGAACTCGGCCCGATTTCTATATTTTCGTGCGCTTTAGCCCACGCCTTTCGCGTGGCCCCGGGAATCCGGACCCGGACCCCCTAAAATTTATCCGGACATTAGGAAAGGACTTGAGGAACGTGTGACAGCGACCCTCGATGACGGTTCCTCATTTTTTGGCATTTTTAGGCAATAAAACGAGAACTCTGCCCGATTTCTATATTTTCGTGTGCTATAGCCCACGCCTTTCGCGTGGCCCCGGGAATCCGGACCCGGACCCCCTAAAATTTATCCGGACATTAGGAAAGGACCTAAGGAACGTGTGACAGCGACCCTCGATGACGGTTCCTCATTTTTTGGCGTTTTTAGGCAATAATATGAGAACTCGGCCCGATTTCTATATTTTCGTGTGCGATAGCACACGCTTTTCGCGTGGCGCCGGGAATCCCGCCCCGGTCCCCCTAAAATTTATCCGAACATTAGGAAAAGACCAAAGGAACGTGTGACAGCGACCCTTGATGACGGTTCCTCATTTTTTGGTATTTTTAGGCAATAAAACGAGAACTCGGCCCGATTTCTGTATTTTCGTGTGCTATAGCCCACGCCTTTTGCGTGACCCCGGGAATCCGGACCCGGACCCCCTAAAATTTATCCGGACATTAGGAAAGGACCTAAGGAACGTGTGACAGCGACCCTCGATGACGGTTCCTCATTTTTTGGCATTTTTAGGCAATAAAACGAGAACTCGGCCCGATTTCGATATTTTCGTGTGCTATAGCCCACGCTTTTGGCGTGGCCCCGGGAATCCGGACCCGGACCCTCTAAAATTTATCCGGACATTAGGAGAGGACCTAAGGAACGTGTGAAAGTGACCCTGGATGACGGTTCCTCATTTTTGGTATTTTTCGGCAATAAAACGAGAACTCGGCCCGATTTCTATATTTTCGTGTGCTATAGCCCACGCCTTTCGCATGGCCCCGAAAATCTGGACCCGGGCCCCCTAAGATTTATCCGGACATTAGAAAAGGACCTAAGGAACGTGTGACAGCGACCCTCGATTACGGTTCCTCATTTTTTGGCATTTTTAGGCAATAAAATGAGAACTCGGCCCGATTTCTATATTTTCGTGCGTTTTAGCCCACGCCTTTTGCGTGACCCCGGGAATCCGGACCCGGACCCCCTAAAATTTATCCGGACATTAGGAAAGGAACTAAGGAACGTGTGACAGCGACCCTCGATGACGGTTCCTCATTTTTTGGCATTTTTAGGCAATAAAACGATAACTCGGCCCGATTTCTATATTTTCGTGTGCTATAGCCAACGCTTTTCGCGTGGCCCCGGATTCCTGACTCGGACCCCCTAAAATTTATCCAGACATTACGAAAGGACCTAAGGAATGTGTGACAGCGATCCTCGATGACGGTTCCTCATTTTTTGGCATTTTTATGCAATAAAACGAGAACTCGGCCCGATTTCTATATTTTCGTGTGCTATAACCCACGCCTTTCGCGTGGCCCCGGAAATCTGGACCCGGGCCCCCTAAGATTTATCCGGACATTAGGAAAGGACCTAAGGAACGTGTGACAGCGACCCTTGATGACGGTTCCTCATTTTTTGGCATTTTTAGGCAATAAAATGAGAACTCGGCCCGATTTCTATATTTTCGTGTGCTATAGCCCACGCCTTTAGCGTGGCCCCGGGAATCCGGCCCCGGTCCTCCTAAAATTTATCCGGACATTAGGAAAAGACCTAAGGAACGTGTGACAGCGACCCTCGATGACGGTTCCTCATTTTTTGGAATTTTTAGGCAATAAAACGATAACTCGGCCCGATTTCTTTATTTTCGTGTGCTATAGCCCACGCCTTTTGCGTGGCCCCGGAAATCCAGACCCGGGCCCCCTAAGATTTATCCGGACATTAGGAAAGGACCTAAGGAACGTGTGACAGCGACCCTCGATGACGGTTCCTCATTTTTTGGCATTTTTAGGCAATAAAACGAGAACTCGGCCCGATTTCTACATTTTCGTGCGCTCTAGCCCACGCCTTTTGCGTGGCCCCGGGAATCCGGACCCGGACCCTCTAAAATTTATCCGGACATTAGGAGAGGACCTAAGGAACGTGTGAAAGTGACCCTTGATGACGGTTCCTCATTTTTGGCATTTTTAGGCAATAAAACGAGAACTCGGCACAATTTCTATATTTTCGTGTGACATAACCCACGCCTTTCGCGTGGCCCCGTGAATCCGGACCCGGACCCCCTAAAATTTATTCGGACATTAGGAAAGGACCTAAGGAATGTGTGAAAACAACCCTCGATTACGGTTCCTCATTTTTTGGCATTTTTAGGCAATAAAATGAGAACTCGGCCCGATTTCTATATTTTCGTGCGTTTTAGCCCACGCCTTTTGCGTGACCCCGGGAATCCGGACCCGGACCCCCTAAAATTTATCCGGACATTAGGAAAGGAACTAAGGAACGTGTGACAGCGACCCTCGATGACGGTTCCTCATTTTTTGGCATTTTTAGGCAATAAAACGAGAACTCGGCCCGATTTCTATATTTTCGTGTGCTATAGCCCACGCCTTTCGCGTGGCCCCGGAAATCTGGACCCGGGCCCCCTAAGATTTATCCGGACATTAGGAAAGGACCTAAGGAACGTGTGACAGCGACCCTTGATGACGG
>MCJB01049456.1:0-38189 GCA_002018475.1 Nicotiana obtusifolia | reverse complement strand
GCTATAGCCCACGCCTTTTGCGTGGCCCTGGGAATCCGGACCCCGACCCCCTAAAATTTATCCGGACATTAGGTAAGGACCTAAGGAACGCGTGGTAGTGACCCGTAGTGATCGTTCCTCATTTTTAGGCATTTTCAGGCAATAAAACGAGAACTCGGCTCGATTTCTATATTTTCGTGCGCTCTAGCCCACGCCTTTTGCGTGGCCCAGGGAATCCGGACCCGGACCCCCTAAAATTTATCCGGACATTAGGAAAGGAACTAAGGAACGTGTGTCAGCGACCCTCGATGACGGTTCCTCATTTTTTGGCATTTTTAGGCAATAAAACTAGAACTCGGCCGGATTTCTATATTTTCGTGCGCTATAGCCCCCGCCTTTTGCGTGGCCCCGGAAATCCGGACCCGGGCCCCCTAAGATTTATCCGGACATTAGGAAAGTACCTAAGGAACGTGTGACAGCGACCCTCGATGAAGGTTCGTCATTTTTTGGCATTTTTAAGCAATAAAACGAGAACTCGGCCCGATTTTTATATTTTCGTGTGCTATAGCCCACGCCTTTCGCGTGGCCCCGGGAATCCGGACCCGGACCCCCTAAAATTTCTCCGGGAATTAGGAAAGGACCTAAGGAATGTGTGACAGCGACCCTCGATGACGGTTCCTCATATTTTGGCATTTTTAGGCAATAAAACGAGAACTCGGCACAATTTCTATATTTTCGTGTGACATAACCCACGCCTTTCGCGTGGCCCCGTGAATCAGGACCCGGACCCCCTAAAATTTATTCGGACATTAGGAAAGGACCTAAGGAATGTGTGAAAGCAACCCTCGATTACGGTTCCTCATTTTTTGGCATTTTTAGGCAATAAAACGAGAACACGGCCCGATTTCTATTTTTTCGTGTGCTATAGCCCACGCTTTTCGCGTGGCCCCGGGATTCCTGACTCGGACCCCCTAAAATTTATCCAGACATTACGAAAGGACCTAAGGAATGTGTGACAGTGATCCTCGATGACGGTTCCTCATTTTTTGGCATTTTTAGGCAATAAAACGATAACTCGGCCCGATTTCTATATTTTCGTGTTCTATAACCCACGCCTTTCGCGTGGCCCCGGGAATCCGGACCCGGACCCCTTAAAATATATCCGAACATTAGGAAAGTACCTAAGGAACGTGTGAAAGCGACCCTCGATGACGGTTCCTCATTTTTTTGCATTTTTCGGCAATAAAATGAGAACTCGGCCCGATTTCTATATTTTCGTGTGCTATAGCCCACGCCTTTAGCGTGGCCCCGGGAATCCGGCCCCGGTCCTCCTAAAATTTATCCGGACATTAGGAAAAGACCTAAGGAACGTGTGAAAGCGACGCTCGATGACGGTTCCACATTTTTTGGTATTTTTAGGCAATAAAACGATAACTCGGCCCGATTTCTTTATTTTCGTGTGCTATAGCCCACGCCTTTTGCGTGGCCCCGGAAATCCAGACCCGGGCCCCCTAAGATTTATCCGGACATTAGGAAAGGACCTAAGGAACGTGTGACAGTGACCCTCGATGACGGTTCCTCATTTTTTGGCATTTTTAGGCAATAAAACGAGAACTCGGCCCGATTTCTACATTTTCGTGCGCTCTAGCCCACGCCTTTTGCGTGGCCCCGGGAATCCGGACCCGGACCCTCTAAAATTTATCCGAACATTAGGAAAGGGTGGATGATATGGGGTTTCCACCATGTGGGGGATATCATATTATCCAAGCGAATTGTCTAAAGCCTTGTTGCAAATGTGTGACCCACAATATGATTGCTCTAGGAGTCATAAATCTCGTGAATGTGATCTTATTCAAGGAAGAGAGGACAATCATTAACTTCATTGTTAGGTAAAGCAACGGCTTCAACCCTCTTAGACATGTAATCCACCGCAACCAACATGTAGGTGCTACCAAAGGAACTCATAAAAGAGCCTATGAAGTCAATACCCCAAACGTAGAAGATATCAATCTCCAAGATGGTAGTAAGGGGCATCTCATGTTTCTTTGAAATCCCACCTGCCCATTGACATTTATCACACCTTCTTACCAAATCATTAGCATCTTTGTAAGGAGTAGGCAATTAGAAACCACAACTTAGGACCTTTGTCGCCGTTCCTAATCCCCCATGGTGACCACCATAAGGTGAAGAATGACAAGGCCCAAGAATGTCATTTTGCTCTTCATCCGGCACACATATCCTAATCACCCTATCAATACAAATCCTGAAAAGTTATGGTTCATCCCAATAATAGTCATTGCAATACCTATTGAGCTTTTTTCTTTGGTTTGAAGTAAACTCTTCCGGAATGATACCGCTAACAATGAAATTAGCCAAATCCTCGAAGCATGGTACCTCTTTCTTTAAAAGTGCCAAAAGTTGCTCATCGAGAAAAGAGCCATTAATCTAAAGGCCATTATGTGGCCTCCCCTCCTCTTCCAAACGAGATAAGTGGTCCACCACTTGGCTTTCACTCCCTTTCTTGTCTTGGATCTCGATATCAAACTCTTGCAATAGAACCACCCATCTCATCAACCGAGATTTGGATTCCCTTTTACCTATAAGATAATGAAGTGCCGCATCATCTGTATGCACAATGACCTTGGCACCTATCAAATAAGGATGAAACTTCTCAATAGCAAATACAATGGCAAGTAATTCCTTCTCTCTAACAGTGTAATTGACTTGGGCACTATTTATGATCTTACTAGCATAGTAGATGGGGTGAAAATATTTATTGATTCATTGCCCCATAACGCCCCTAACTGCTACATCACTTACTTCACACTTGAACTTAAATGGTAAACTACAATTCGGGTATGTATTAGTATGAGTGGTTGTCAACTTGAGCTTAAACTCTTTAAAAGCTCTCATGAAATCATCATTGAAATGGAACTTTGCATCTTTCTTATTGAGTAACACCGCTTCCAACATGTCACCCACATTGATTGTGGCACTAATGTCATCAATTATGACATCGGTCACCAAGTCCATAAAAGAGCACACCTCGTTGCTAGTTGGTTGACGCATAGACTTTCACACATGTATTGCTTGCTCGTCACCAACCCGGAAATTGAGTTCTCCGGCCTCTACATCAAAAAGGTCCTTACTTGTAGCAGGGAAAGTCCTTCCATGAATGATAGGCACTTCATATTCCACCTCAAAATCAAGAATAAAAAAATCCACCGGAAGAATGAATGTATCAACTCGGACTAATACATCTTTAATCACTCTCAATGGTCTCTTCATTACATTACCGGCCATTTGTAGCCTCATATATGTGGGTCTTTTTTTCCCAATCCCCAAAGTTTGGAAAACTGATTAGGGCATAAAATTGATATTCTCCTAAGATCACACAAAGCCTTAACAAAATTGGCACTTACAACAGTACAAGGAATTGTGAAAGCACCGGGATACTCCAATTTACGAGCCATGGAATGGACGATTCCGCTGACTGATGGTGAATTTCATTGTTTCAAAGTTCATTGACCTCTTCTTGGACACAAGATCTTTTGTAAACATGGCATAACATGGAATTTTCTACAAAGCTTCCACCAATGGCACATTAATAGAGAGACGATTCATCATTTGAATGAACTTCTTGAATTGATTCTCGCCATTTTCTTATCAAGCCTTTGAGGATAAGGAGGGGGAGCCTTTTTAAAAGTTCCTTGGACTTTTGCACTACCGGATCTATCATGTCAATAATAGGTTCCCTAGACGTGTTCATCTTCTCTTGAGTATCTACCACATTATCATCAATGTCAATCCGAACTTCATCATGTAGTTGAACATCATGTTGTGGGACTTATTCCTCTTGGAACATTTGGTCATCATCCACAATTCACTTTCCACTTGAGGTGGATGCACTCCCACCGATTCCATTTCTTGTGACAACCGCCATGACATGTCCTGTATTGTTACCACCCTTTGGATTCACTACCGTGTCATTTGGTAATGCACCCTTAGGTTGAGTATTAAGAGCAAGATATATTTGTCCCATTTTAACTTCGAGATTCCGAATGGATGTGGTATGAGAAGCAAGTTGAGAAACCGAATCCGTATCTTTTCCATCATTTGCTTGAACATGTGCTCAGTACGATCGATTTTATTACTTGTAGAACTTGAACCGTGGGAAAGGTATAGAGGTCGGTTTCTTGGTTGTTGATACATTGGAGGTCTTTGGAAATCTGAACTTCTATTTGAATGATTGTTGTAGTTCCCCCCAATTGCCTTGAATATTACCTCCTTAATTCCCTTGTTGTCGTTGTTGTGCCAATTCCCTTAGTTGTTGGAACCCCAATTGCCTTGGTTGTTTTGAGATCACCATTGGTTTTGATTGGAACCTTGGAAATTACCCTTTTTTCCTTGATAATTGTTCACATATTGAACCTCCTCTTCTTTCTCTTGATAGGAATCATATTGATTATAACCACCTTCTTCTTGTGAATAACTCTACACTCAGGGTTAAAATTAGGGACCTTTAGTCTGCTTCTTGTTGGCCAAAACACTCACTCATTCCATGGCTGGACTTGCTTTGGATATTGAGTTTGGTGGAGTTGAGATTTAGCAAGTTGAGTCATGGTAGTGGTTAGTTCTGCAATATCTTATCCATGATCTTACGATTCTTTAGAGAGTGAATCATGTTGGGATCACTTTGAGGAGCATTGGCTTAGGATTTTTGAGCCGAAGATGTCTCCGCCATCTCATCTACAATCTCACATGCCTCCGCATAAGGTGTTGTCATGAAATTTCCTCCGGCCAATTGATTGATCATAAATTGATTTGTGGTCTTGATGCCACGGTAGAATGTTTGTTGGATAATGTTGTTGGTCATATCATTGTTGGGGAACTCCTTCACTATAGTACGGTACCACTCCCAAATATCATATAGGGTTAATTGGGTTCTCGCTTGAAGTCCAATATTCATGTGGTAGAGTTGCCATGTGCCGGGGGAGAAGAATTCAGAAATGAACTTTGCCACCAACTCATCCCATGTATGAATAGAATGATTAGGCAAGCGTTGTAACAATTTAAGTCCTTCCCCCTTAGTGAGAAGGGAAATAGCCTTAACATCAATACATCTTCCAAAATATTAGTTTGTTTGCTTCCCCAACACACATCCACAAAACCTTTTAAATTCTTATAAGCATTTTGGTGTGGTGCTCCAGTGAAATAGCCTCGTTGCTCGAGCAAAGTGAGCATCACATTGGTGATTTAGAAGTTGCCCCGCACTAATGTGAGGGGAGGCTATAGCACTAACATACCCTTCATTGGGAAAATTCCGGTGTTGTGTCGCTTGGGGATGTGGTGGTGGTGGAGGTCGAGGAGGCGGAGGCACATTGTCTTGTTGCCCACGGCCTCGACAGTTTTATTGTGGTGCATGTGGCATTTCATCAAGTTGTTTCTCCACGCCATCCACCTCTCCAAATGGTAAATTTCCAAGCTTGTTGTTCGCCATTGGAAACCTACAATCACCTAAACAAGTTAGAATCACGAAAGGAAAAGAAGATACTCAACAAAAAAAACTCAAATATATAGCTAACACCATAAACTCCCCGGCAACGGCGCCAAAATTTATCATGTCCAAGATACACCCCAAAAAGGGATATGAAATGGTCATTAGCAATATATATTACCTACAAGAGCCAAGGTCGAACCTCATGGAGTTTATAAGGGTGTTAAAGTAAATATTTAAGTAGGCAACTTGATGTAGCTTAAATTATCTTTCAAACAAAACTGGTGTAGCGTATCTACAAATTGAACTAGGATGTTTCTAAGGACTAAACCAACAAACACTTAACAAGAAATATTTCTAAGAGGTTTCAACAAATGGACAAAATCCTAGAGTTGTAGTCATAAACTAGGTGTAAACCTAAAGGGTAAAGTGGATTATGCTTGCTTGTTAGATCGGGGTTGTATGACTCTCAAAACTCAAGTACATGCTCAACACTTCTCAATTAAAGAGTGATTATACCCAATTTAGCTTTCTTAAATCTAAACGGATAGTTATAATTGCAATTGATTATGAGGCCAAGTTGGATTATCACTATCTCTAGTACAAATCTGTTAATTAAACTAATTAATCCAGCAACTAGTTTAAATTCTTGTTAACCTAGTCTTCCTAGACTTAGTTCCTCTTTCTCAAGTAAAAACAAGGTCAAATAGGCATTAATCAATGTTTTCAATCATTAATTTGAACTTTAAAGCATAAACATGGCTAAATAACACTTAACTCAATCATAAACAAGCATAATAACCCATAAGATTCATACACTAGGGTTGGACCACAACCCTAGATAAAAATCTAGCTACTCATACTATAAGACATAGAAAGATAAAAATAAGAAGAAACTGAAGACATAAAACTAGAATAAAGAAAGAATAGAAGATCTTCTCTAATTGTAGCTCAAGATTGCTTTCAAAAATATCTAAAAGTAACTAACTCTCGGCTGCTACAATGAAAGATGCCCTAAAAAGCTATAAGTTCTATTTACAAGACTCCCAAAATCTCTAACAAAAAAGCCCTTCGAAGGGTTTGTGACTGCCAAATGAGTTTGGCCGTCAACAATATGCTGGATTAACTTTGTCTGTGTTGTCAGTGGGTAGAGTTCTGTAGTCCTACTTCAAGCATTGCGGCCGCATATCAGATTTTAAGGTTGCACCTTTAGTTCTCACTAGAGGAGGTTTCAGAATCTACTAACTACTCATTCTCTAATCATTCAAGTCATCGGTGCGTGTCATTTTGCGAATAAAAGTGCCACCGCACATTTTCATTCGTGGACCGCACTTTTGCCTAAAGTTCCGGCTGCACTTCTTCTTTTGCGGACCGTAATTACTTTTGCGGCTGCAATTCCATTTCTGCATAATTCTTTTTTCTACACTTCTCCTCTTTACTGAATTGGCTAGGATTATCTCCTTTTTATGTCATTCTTTCTCCAAGGCTTTAATTCCTTTTCCAACACACCTTCAATTCAACCATTTTCGTTATAATTGGGAATAAAATTAGTACTTTCAGACTAAAAACTATAAAAAGATGGCACTAGTAAGTCTTTAACTTCCATACTTATCAGTTATCACCTACGAAAAGGTTTTGATGTTGTGTGGCTCTTATGAGGCTTCTGTGGCAAATTTTCCTTCTATCTAGTGGAATGTATGTACTATGATTAGAGTTTAGATTGCTTGAGGAGGTTCGCACGACCGTCACAAGGATGAGTATGCACTCTACAGATGATTTGGAGTGTGTTCTAACCGGTACTATATAGGCTTATAAGGGATTCAGTTGGTTAACGGTGCGAGGTCATGGAATGTTAAGAAGGAAGGGTATTGTGGGTTATTCGATAACGTGTTTGTGGCTCCAAGCCAATTAGGGGAGTCTACCATCAATGGTCGGGTCATTTTGGCATGTGTGGTTTTAGTTCCTGGACATGGATGCACTTGTGTAATGGATATGATTTAAGAATGGTGTGATCTAGGATGATTTGGGAAAGGATTTAATGGATGCATGATGTGTTACACGTTGTGGATAGATGGAGGTTGTAGTGTGGCTCCTGTTTGATATTCCCTCGTGAATGTTGTGTGCAGGAGGCAGGAATTTCTCAGTTTCTTCTTTCAAAGTATTCATGTGCTAGCGCTTATTATTCATCATGGTTCGCTATGCATTTGGGAGTAGGCCGGAGTCAGTGACTCTAGATACTGGTTCTTTCTCGAGAATGGTTCTTTTGGATTCAGGATTCATATGCGGTATCTAAGGATTTCTGGATTTATGTGTGGCTAAGATCTGGGATTTGCATCGGATAGTTCAGAGACGTCCGATACTCCCATATAATCATTGATTCTACATTTCAGTATTAGGGATATGAAATAAACAACTTCGGGTTCACAGAAGGTCTCTTTAGAGTCATCATCTCGGTTTGAGTTACTTATAAGTTTGACAGTCTACATGACTTGGTTGACTTAGATAGATTCTATTTTGATGGCTTATGTATGGGTTTATGGGTTTCACAGAGTTAATGATGGTTTTGACAACGGCTCGAGGTTAATGTCTTCTATGGGTATAGAAGGTTTGTTGCGTGTTGTGATGTTCTCTTGGACTGAGTTACATAAAAGATATATGGTTGATGGAGTGTTTATCCTACTTGTGAATCAGAGTTGATGATGAGATTCCCATATTTTTGTATTGTAGCATGGTAGGTGTAGTGAGTTGTGAGGCATTAGGATTAAAAAGGACAAGGTAGCAGTTCAGTTTTGGTAGGAATGTCATGAGTTCTAGACAACATGAGAAATTTCAGATGTTTAAGATTACCCTAGCACTATCTTCTACAGTGTGAGAAGGGAGAGTGTTGTAGAGGACACATTGAGCATTGACATGGAAATACTTGACTAGTACTACAGAGATCGCGTGGTTGGTAATTGTTGATGTTCAGGTTTTTTCTATTTGGAATGGAAGATTTATGGGAGTACTCCTCATGAGGTGATTATATATGAGTGACATATGAGTCATTAGAGTGAGAGAGTTGGAGATCAGATATGGAGATTCATGTATTCTTGACGTTTGGAGACTGGATGTTCTTAAAGGCCGACTATTCCTTGGTTGCGGACTGTGAAGGGGTGTCAATAGTTAGATGACTGGTTGTATCTGTTATGGATAGGTCAATGTGTACTTTTGGAAAGTTATTTACCTATTTTGGGATGATCAGAACTGTTTTGGGGGTTCGTTGGCAGGCCTAATAAGATTATGTATTCGACATTGGATCGGGTTTGCTTACTCTTGTGCAACATTTTTCGTGGGAGTATCATCGGGTAGAATGGATGTATTTTATGCCCTCATCTATTTCATTTTTTTCTTTCTTATTCTATGATAGGTAGTGGGAGTACTTGATTATATACTCGTAAGTTGTAGTTCTTTTTAAGCCATGTGTCTATATGTGAACGAGATAGCTCTTGCACCATAGTTGTACTTGCCTTATTCATAGCGATGGCTATTCATCTCCCCTTGGTTTTTTTATGCACTTCACGTTCTTGTTGTTGTTACAACTGATTTAGCTAAGCATGAGAATAATGGCTCGATCGGTATTCCCACGTGGATTGCTATGATGTTGGATCAGGTTGCACGCTGCAATAGAGTTAGATTGGATGTGTTTCCTTGTGTTATTCCATGTGTTTCTTTTCTCCTTTGTGGGATGGATTCGTAGCTTTGTGCTTTTATGGTTGTATCTATTGAACTTGTTAGATAGTTCTCTTATTTAGTTCTCTTTCCATTATTGATCAAATTCGAGATGTTGCTTATTTGGTGTACGGATGGCATCGTATGTGGTTTCAAGTGGCATTTGGTGTTGCTTAACGGTCGAGCATCTTGTACTGGTTAAAATGAGGTTATTGGACCTGGAATTAGTACAATCAGATTTGGTTAAGGTATGTTGGTAGATGAATGTCATTAGTCAGCTCTGAATTCGGCAATGGTTTTTGTCGAGCTAAGGAACTCCACGGCTTGTTTATATGATGAGTGGAATATGAGTTTTCTACTTGTTCCTTTCATCATTAGCAGTGTTGTGAAGTTTTGAAATAAGGTTTTATTTGATATAAGTATATTACCGGTATCAGATTTGGTAATGAACAGCTATTGTGGTCCGAAGTTGTTGTTTTGAGTATATGAGTGATGTGGTACACCATGTGATTAGATCTTGGTAGTATATTGATGGCTTGATGCAGCTCGTTGAGATTGTTACACTGTATTTATGCAAGAATCGAAACTTAAAAGGAGTTTCGGAAGTTGGAATTTGGTCCTAAGAATTTTATGCTAAGGTAAAAGGAAAAAAATTCAGTAGGATTGCATTAATGGACTTATATGGATTGTGGTGATGTAGGATCACCCATGAGTATGTGTATAATGAGTTTATACAGCGGTTGGATGACTTTGAAATGACTTTTGGTACGTTCGAGGATGAACGTATGTTTAAGTGGGGGAAAATATAACGACCCGATCGATAGTTTTGAGCATTAGCATTTTTGTTCTGCTAATTGAATCTTTGAGTAGCTTCATATAATACATTATTACTTGCGTGTATGGTTTGTTTTGATTTTCGGTAGGTTCGGGATTGATTTAGAAGAACAATTCTCAATTTGGAAGCTTTAAGTTAGAAGAATTGACCAAGGTTTTGACTTTTGAGTAAAAACGATATTTAATAATTTCATTAAGTTAGTATGATGATTAATTTGAAGTATGTTCGGATTTGAAATTGGAGGTTCCTAGAAGGTTTTGGCTCTTTTTTTGTCGAAAGTTTGCAATTTGAAAAATTAAAAAGTTTGTAATTTTGATCTGGAGTTGGCTTCGTTGTTGTAGGACTCCAATTATAGTTTTGAAACTTTGGATAAGTTCATTTAGTTAATTGAAACTTGTGTGCAAAGTTTGGTTTTGATCCGGAATGTTTAAGTGTGATTTAGACGAATTTAGCGAAGTTTGAAGAAGAGCAGTATTGCAGGTCACATTTGTACTTCGCGATCGCGGGGACCTGTCGCAATCGCGAAGGGTACCCTAGGCAGACTTTATAAGTGTTATATTTCGGGATTTTGAGCTAATTTTTCATATTTGAACCCTAGGATTGTAGAGGGACGATTTCTCATGAAGATTTTTACACAAGGCTTTGGGGTAAGTTATTTCTACTCATTGTTGGTATTATTTCAACAATCTAGATGAATCACTAACACCTAAAATATGGAATTTGGGATTTTTGTCTACGTTTAAGAGAGTTTATTTTGAGGATTTGAGTGCCAATTTGAATTTGGTTTTAAAATCTAATCATATATGTGGACTTGGCAGGTTATGATTTATACGATTTTTGTATTGGTTCCGAATTTTGGTCACTCCAGCTCGGGTTGAATTTTGTGGACTTTTTGTGAAATTTTTAAGGATCAAAACTTTATTGATTGGGATTACTTCATATGGCATTGGTTCACTTCCTTGGTTGATGTTGGCTGGATTTGAGCCGGTTAAAGCGTGATTTCTCAAGGAAATTAAATTTGGAGCTTTGGACTTGCCCAGATGAGGTAAGTTTCTTCCCTAGCTTTGGTTGAGAGAATTTTTCCTAATAAATGATATTATTTTCTACTTGCGGGGGTGATGTATATATGAAGTGACGGCATAAATACATGTGCCATAATTATTTATGCTCAGGATATATTCTAGATTACTCGATGCCTTATTTAGTTGTATGATTCTACGTGTTTGTGAGAATAATAAGTCATGCTAGAGATAATATTTAGGTTTATGATACCTTATTTTGAGCATGATAAACTATTCTTGAGATCTTAAATACTTGATTTAGACGTTGTCACAAGTATATTATGAACACACATCAATACGTGATATTCTTGTTTTATGCCTTTGATTGATATATGACTACTTGAGTTTTCTTACCCACGTTAAAGACTATCATTAGCCTTTCGATGCTTATTGGAGGCTTAATGATTGTTTGGATGACATATTGCTTGTTGGGTCCCTAGTCATACGTACGTATCGGCGTACATCCTATATAAGGATCATCCCTAGTACACATGCATACACTCATGCATAGTTATTTATCTCTGTTCATGTGCATTAAATATGTTTATCTCTCATTCATATGCATTTATCCCTTCATATGGCTTTCAGATACAGACGAAGGTGGTGGCACGAGGTTTCTGCCTTGCAGATATTGTGGTATTTAAATTGATTGGCACGAGGTCTTTGCCATGCGATTGTTATGATTATTGGCACATGAATTGTCCATGCAGCATGTATTTGTCCATGCAGTTTTTATCATTATTGGCACATGAATTGTCCGTACAACACGTGAGTTATCTGTGCAGCACGTAAGTTGTCCATGCAGTTGTGGTACGTGAGTTGTCTGTGCTGCATCTGGATGCATCCGCCCCCTAGGGTCTCCCTCTTATTTTTCTCTCTTGATGGAGTACACGTAGATTGTGAGGAACCGACGGATTTCTGATTGATTATGATGAGAATCCGATGTGACGAGTTGTTGGGCATAAAGGTGGAAGTTTGGTCATTTAAGTAATCTTTTGTGCATATTCATGCATATATATATATATATATATATATATATATATATATATATATATATATATATATATATATATATATATATATATATATATCATGCATATCATCCACCTGTGCTAGTAGATGCATTTTACATATGCACGAGATTTGTTGGTGAGTGTTGGACATTAGAGAGTGTCGGATTGAGGTAATAGTGAGTTATTATCATACATTACTTAGTGCATGTCTCTTTTACGTGCAGAGTTGGTGCAAGTTGTATTTGCTTGATCTACTTAATTGGCATAGCTTCTTATTATCTTTACTCTAGTTGCGCACCTTTATTATTGTTATCCATTATTCTATGACTGTATCTTGGGATACTCTTCTGCCCTATATTTATTTTTGAGCCGCACAGGTTATGTCAGTATCGTTTTACTTAAAAGGTCGTTACTGCTTCACCGAGATTAGTCAAAATATTTACTGAATATATAGGATCGGTTGTATTCATACTATACTTTTGCACTTTGCGTGCTAATAATTGGAGTTTAGTTACTGTAGATGATGGAGGCTAGTATTGAAGTTGTACTATTGTACCGGATATAAGCTACCTCTTGTTCATGGTAGTTTAGGATATATTTCTGTCATGACTTGTACTACCTGTCCTGAGGATAGTTGTATGAATTTCTGTCATTTTATTTATTGATTATTAATGATCTTCATTCGATTTATGTTATTTATTGTTTGGCTTACCTAGCATGTTAGAGTTAGCTGTCATAACGACTAGGTGAAATTTTGGGTCGTAACAACCTAATTTCACATTATTTATAAATAAACATTTAAAAAACAGTATCTGCCGGTGTCTAACAGTTTATACAATATTAATACATGGAAGAAACGAAAAGCAAAAGGGAGACGTCAAATTAAGTTGCATTACGAGCTAGGTGCTTATTATTTTTATTTTTTTAACACACACAGTTCTGCATAGATGATAAGCTAAAGTACTCATTTAGATGTTATAATACTTTCCAACCCTTGCCACCTCTTTTACTATACTGCTTCAGCCTTCCGAAAAACATGACAATAATCAGAATGAACTTTCCCATATTACTCCATTTTCCAGCAAACCCATATGCTGCATCCTTGCAATGGTCATCTGGTTTTAGTTGCCTTGCACAGCTATAGCCCATTGACAATCCAACAGTCCCATATGCACTACAAAATTATCATTAGATACATGAGTTAGAATGAAAAAGTATTTTACTTTTTATATTTTTCTTCTTTCTTTTTTGTTCAAGAATCTATTGCTTCAAATTTTTGATTCATTATACTATATGTATTGGAGTTAATAAATTGTCTTCACTTATTAAGTTAGGAGTAACCATCTTCACAATTGTGGAGTGCATACATTTAAGACTCACAACGCCTTTAAGAAAAGGAAATTAAAGATAATACCTCTAATGAAAGAAGATGCTGCGAAAAATATTACTTCCTCTGTCCCAATTTATGTGTCATAATTCGGATTTCTAGAGTCAAACTTCTTAATGTTAACCATGAAATCTGACATAAAATCTATTAATTTTTTGATATAAAATTTATATGTATGAAAACTACATAAAAATACTATTAGTCATAATTATTAACAATTCAATATATTTAAAAAGCATATGAAAAAATTGATGTCAAAGAAATCCTTTGACTCTCGAAATTCGAACATCGCTACATAAATCGGGGTGGAGGGAATAAAATTGTATGATACCATTTTATTCATAGATTGCTATTACTACCTAGAGTTTAACTACTTTCTTGGAGATATTTTTTATCTTGTTGTTATTCCGTCTTGTTGCCATTACTTTTATTATCCGTTCTCCAGTCAATGATCTATCAGAAACAACCTCTTTGTCTTTCTAGGGTAGGGGTAAGGCTGCGTACATCTTACCCTCTCCAGACCCCACTTGTGAAAAATGATTGGGCTTGTTGTTGTTGTGATTGTTAAGTGTGGAGCCTGATTAATATGTGATGGACTTGATTTATTTTCTTGTATTTTTAGAAAACCCATAATCCCTATAGGTTTATGAAAAATCATTGTCCTTATAGATTTGGGAAAGGAAAACCTGTAATCCTGGTCAAATTGGGAGACCTTTCTCTTATAGGTTTGAGACTATTTGGGATCTATATATAGGTTGCACTGTTTATTCTCCTTGTATTGTAAATACTCTTCACTATTAATATATATAAAAATTCCGCCGCCGTGGAAGTTTACTCTAACGGGGTGTCACCACGAAATAAGTCTCTCTACCTTAACTTTTCTCTCTTCAAGATTTCTTCATCTTTTTCATCAATTTAGAGTGTTTGAGTGAGTCGATCCTAACAACTGGTATCAGAGCTTTGGAAATTCAATACGATCACTGAAGATGGAGAGTTCGAAGATTGGAATCGAGAAGTTTGAAGGATCCGATTTCGATTTCTGGAAGATGCAGATCGAAGACTATCTGTACCAGAAAGATCTTCATGAACTCTTGACTGAGGCAAAGCCATCTTCCATGACAGAGGAGCAGTGGAAGCTTAAGGATCGCCAGGCGTTGGGGTTGATCCAGTTGACTTTGTCGAGAAACGTGGCGTTCAACATCGTTAAGGAGAAGACTACAGCAAATCTGATGAAGGCGCTATCAAATATGTACGAAAAGCCATCGGCGCTGAACAAGGTATATTTGTTGCATAGATTCTTCAATTTACAAATGTTTGAGAATGGATCCATTGTCGATCATATAAATGAGTTCAATATGATTGTGAGTCAACTGAGTTCTGTAGAAATTAATTTTGAAGATGAAATTAAGGCATTGATTTTGATGTCATCTCTGCCCGAGTCTTGGAATACTGTTGTTGCTGCTATTAACAGTTCCCGTGGATCTGAGAAGTTGAAGTTTGATGAAATTCATGATGTTGTTCTCAGCGAAAGCATTCGCAAACAAGAAGTAGGAGATTCATTCGGGCAGTGCTCTCAACGTTGACCGAAGGGGGAGAAGCAAGTCGAAGGGCGAAAATCAACATGGCGATCAAAATCAAAGAATCGAGAAAAATCTTCAAACAGACCCAACGTGATTTGTTGGAACTGTGGAGTTAAAGGGCACTATTGGACAAACTGTACAAAACCAAAAAGAAGCAGAATCATAAATCCGGAGATGATAGTGATTCTATAAATTCCGCATAAGACATTGAGGATGCTCTAATCCTTAGTGTGGACAGCCCGGTCGAATCCTAGATTTTGGATTCTAGTGCATCCTTTCATTCGTCTCCAAGCAAGGAATTATTCAAAAATTTCAAATCTGAAAATTTTGGGAAGGTGTATCTTGCTAACAACAAAGCCTTGGAGGTTGAAGGAAAGGGTGATGTCTGCATAAAGACCCCATCGGGAAACCAGTGGACATTAGAGAATGTCAGATATATTCCTGCTCTCAAGGAGAATTTGGTCTCTGTTGGTCAGTTGGATAGCACAGGCTATACAGCAGAGTTTGGGAAAGGTTCGTGGAAGATTGTGAACGGTGCTATGATTGTAGCTCGTGGAACCAAATCTGGAACCTTGTACATTACTGCAGGGTGTATTAACATGGTTGCTGTCGCTGAGGGTGCTTCCGGTTCATGTCTGTGGCACAACAGACTTGGACACATGAGTGCTAAAGGTATGAAGATGCTGGTTGCAAAAGGAGCATTAGACGGTCTGAAGTCTATTGACATGGGTCTTTGTGAAAGTTGTGGTATAGGTAAACAGAAACAAGTTAGCTTCACAAAGACTGCTAGAGAGCCGAAGAAAGTGCGGTTGGAAATGGTACATACAGATGTTTGGGGACCATCTCCAGTTTCGTCACTTGGAGGATCCAGGTTCTATGTCACCTTCATTGATGATTTCAGCAGGAAGGTATGGGTCTATTTCTTGAAGCATAAGTCAGATGTGTTTGTGACTTTCAAGAGGTGGAAAGCTGAAGTTGAAAATCAGACTGGTTTGAAGATAAAATGCTTGAGGTCTGATAATAGAGGAGAGTATGACAAGTCAGAGTTCAAAGCTTTCTGTGCAGCTGAGGGAATCAGATTGATGAGGACAGTTCCCGGTAAGGCTAGGCAGAATAGAGTTGCTGAGAGGATGAACAGAACATTGAATGAGTGTGCAAGGAGCATGAGGATACACTGTGGGCTGCCCAAGATGTTTTGGGAAGATGCTGTGAGCACAACTGTATACTTGATCAACAGGGGACCATCAGTTCCCCTGGGGTTCAAGATCCTAGAGGAGGTGTGGACGAAAAAAGAGCTCAAGTACTCACACTTGAAAACTTTTGGTTTTATGGCTTATGTTCATGTTGATCCAGAGAAAAGAGACAAGCTTGATGCTAAGGATGTGAAGTGTTACTTCGTAGGCTAAGGTTCTGACTTGTTTAGTTACATTTTTTGGGATGACAAGAACATAAAGATGTTGAGACATTGTGATATGACATTTGATGAGTCTGTCCTATACAAGGACAGAGAGCAGAAGGTTTCAGAGACTATGAAGCAAGTGGGAGTTGATATTGAGTTGCAGAAGAGTACACCCAGAGATATTGCAGGATCCAGTATGAGGAAGATAAACAATCCGAAGGCAAGTCTGTCTTCAGCGTTTGAGATGAAAGATTTGGGTGCATCGAAGTAGATTCTGGGGATGAGGATTTCTCGGGATCGATCTGTTGGCACTTTAAATCTATCCCAGGAGCAATACATTGAGAAATTGTTGACCAGATTTCGGATGAGTGATGCTAAACCCAATACTACTCCTTTGGAAAAACACATAAAATTGTCAAAGGGGCAGTCACCCAAGACAGCTGAAGAGCGTGAGCAGATGGAAATTATTCCATATGCTTCAACGGTCGGGGGTTTGATGTATGCTATGGTCTGCACTAAACTTGACATAGCACATGCAGTGGGAGTTGTTAGTAGGTATATGGTGAATCTGGGAAATGAGCATTGAGAAGCTGTTAAGTGGCTTCTGAGATATTTGAGAGGTACATCCAGTATTTAACTTAGTTTTGGCAAAGGCAAAGTGAATCTGCAGGGTTTTGTGCATGCTGATCTTGGTGGTGATGTGGACTCGAGCATGAGCATATCCGGATACATTTACACCATAGGTGGTACAGCAGTGAGTAGATGTCCAGGCTTCAGAAGTGTGTTGCTTTTTCATCAGCAGAGGCTGAGTATGTGGCAATAGCTGAAGCTAGAAAGGAGATGATATGGCTGGCAGATTATCTGGAAGAGTTGGGCAAGAAGCAGAGCGAGAAGATTCTTTATTCAGATAGCCAGAGTGTCATACAGTTGGTGAAGAACGCAGTCTATCATTTGAAGACAAAGCACATCAGAAGACGGTACCATTTAACTCGCAGGGCAGTGGAGGATGGTGATATGTGTTTGAAGAAGATAGAGGGTGCCAAGAATCCAGCAGACATGTTGACGAAATGTGTTGATGTTGAGAAACTGAGGTTGTGCAAATCACAGTTGGTCTTCTATAGTTTGTTTCTACAGATGGTGCGGTGTGGTTAAGATATTGATGATGTTGGGACAATTTTGGACGACTGAATCAGTCTCCAATTTGGAAAATTGTTAGGTGTGGAGCCTGATTAATATGTGATGGAGTTGAATTATTTCCTTGTTTTATGAAACCCATAATCCCTATAGGTTTAGGAAAACTCATTGTCCTCATAGATTTGGGAAAGGAAAACCTGTAATCGTGGTCAAATTGGGAGACCTTTCTCTTATAGGTTTGGGACTATTTGGAATCCATATATAGGGTGCACTGTTTATTCTCTTTGTATTGTAAATACTCTTCACTATTAATATAGATAAAAATTCCGCCGCCGTGAAAGTTTACCCTAATGGGGTGTTACCACGAAATAAGTCTCTCTACCTTAACTTTTCTCTCTTCAAGATTTTTTTTATCTTTTTCATCAGTTCAGAGGGTTTGAGTGAGTCGATCATAACCGTTATTGTCTAGAAACGAAGAAAAATATAGTTGTCGACTAACCTGATAACTTCAAAGACGATGTTGAGCACATTGAAATTGAGGGGATCATTTTTCATTTTGTCTCTCTCTGTAATACAAATAAGAATAGTGAAAATGACCAAATAAGAAAGCTGTGAGAATGATATGTACTCCAATAAGCTGTTCCCTTTTCTCCTGTTCATTCTTTCTGTAGTTTCCAAGCCCTCTTCATTTATATCAACTGGCAAAAAAGAAGTATAGGATGATAGATACCTGCAGTGACAAAGCAAATGTATCTTAGAATTTTACTTTACAATAACAAGCTTTAGATATTTATTACAAATTACTGTGTATAACTATTAGAGTACTTACAGTTTGTCGTTCTCCAATGACATTATAAATTAAGACATTTTGGCATCTTATTCACTTTCTCTTATCATAGTGGGAGATGATGAGAATAAACTTTTCAATGCTGATAAAAAAGTGGGGAACACACAAGATAATCACATGCGCAAGTGAATTATGTATCAAGAACCTTACTGGAGAACACTTATCTATTTCGGAGTATTATATAATAATAGTTACTTCCCACTCTATCTATTTTAGGCAACACACTGCTTAAGATAATTAAAAAGAAAAAAATTATATTTTTTCTAGCAACTTAAGCGATTAGAAAAAAAAAAAAAATTGTTGGGAATACACACCCTACAGAAATAATATTTATGGTAATAAAAGAGGAATAATAACGTAGCATCGAGATACGGTAATTAACAAGAATAAAAGAGTGATAACGATACAAAGATGTTTACGTGGAAAACTCTTTTGAATAAGGAAAAAAATCTCGGCCCGAGACGAGCAACTGATATCACTATAGCAAGGAATTTTACATTTTGTAGATCCGAGGAAAATACTCCAAAGACCACAACAACGCTCAAAAGAAATAACCCTCTTTTGATATTCTCACCTCACTACAATATGGCTCACTCTCTATTTGTCCTCACAGACTATTTTCTTATACCTTATCTATGAAACCTCACTTTTTCTTTCTCTCTTTGTTGGTGTGTAAAAATGAGAGTTTAAGCTCTCCCTTTATAGCTGAAGCCCCACTCTCTAAAGCCTACTATATTTGACAATTTGCACACACTTTTCCTTCTTTTTCTTCAATGTTGACAATTCAACAAAGTTGGTTACCAAACCAAAGAAATTCAACAAAGCACATGCCAATTACTTTGGCTTTTGAATGAGATGGATTCCATCAATCTTCCCCTCCAGTCTCATTTATCTAGAGGAGGTAGCACTATCTTCTTGTTTGAGCGCATGCCGACAAATTCTTTGCATAGCTCGAACTTGTCTCTTGGTACTACCTTGGTCAACATATCAGCAGGATTTTCACTCGTGTGAATCTTTTTGACCTGTAAAGATTCGTTCTCTACTTGCTCACGATTCCAATGATATCTCACATCTATATGCTTTGTTCTTGCATGGTACATGGAGTTCTTGCTCAAGTCTATTACACTTTGACTGTCACAATAGACGACATACTCCTTTTGATGTAATTTCAGCTCTTGAAGAAACTGCTTGAGCCATACCATCTCCTTGCCAGCTTCTGTAGCGGCAATGTACTCTGCTTCAGTTGTTGAAAGTGCAACGCACTTCTGCAATTTAGACTGCCATGATATAGCTCCCCCTGAAAAAGTAAATAGATATCCAGTAGTGGATTTTCTATTATCAGTATCACCGGCCATATCAGCATCTGTTAGCCCTTCAAGATTGGATCAAATCCTCCAAAATACAAGCAGTCTCCTACAGTACCTCTTAGGTACCTAAGTATCCACTTGACTGCTTCCTAATGTCCCTTTCCATAATTTTCAAGGAATCTGCTAACAACACCAACTGCATGAGCAATATCAGGTCTGGTGCATACAATTGCATACATCAAGCTTCCGACTGCTGAAGAATAAGGAACTCTAGCCATGTTCCCTTTCTCCTCCACTGTTGTAGGACACATTTGCTTGCTCAACTTTAGATGACTAGCAAGAGGTGTACTGACGGGCTTAGCATTCTTCATGTTGAAGCGTCCAGTACACGTTCAATGTACTTCTCCTGAGATTGCCATAACTTTCTGCTTGTTCTCTCTCGAACTATCTTCATACCCATAATTTCCTGTGTTGGGTCCCAAGTCCTTCATATCAAATGACTTGGACAAATCTCTCTTCAACTTTACGATCAACCCCTTGTTTTTTCCGACAATTAACATGTCATCCACATACAACAATAAAATAATAAAGTTGTTAGAAAATCTTTAGAAGTATACACATGGATCAGAACATGTCTTTGTGTAAGTTTGACTTTTCATGAATGAGTCAAACTTCTTGTACTACTGCCTTGGTGCCTGCTTCAACCTATAAAGACTCTTATTCAGTTTGCAGACCATGTTTTTCCTTTCAGCTACTTCAAATCCTTCTGGCTGCTCCATATAGATCTCCTCTTCCAAATCTCCATGAAGAAATACAGTTTTCACATCTAACTGCTCCACTTCATGATCTAGGCTAGCTGCTGAACTCAAGATTGTTCGAAATCATTTTGACAACAAGTGAAAAAATTTCGTCAAAATCAATGCCTTTCTTCTGCTCGAAGCCTTTTACCACCAATCAAGCATTCTATCTGACCAGCTTGTCATTTCTATTTTTCTTGAGTTTAAAGACCCAGTTGCATTTGAGTGGTCTTTTACCCTTTGGAAGTTTAACCAGCTTGTACATGCCATTTTTCTGTAGAGATTCCATCTATTCTTGCATGGCTTTCATCCACTGGTCCTTTTCTGGATGGGCAGCACCTCCTCAAGATTTTCTGGCTCCCCTTCATCACTGATGAGGACATACTCTGCTGAAGGGTACCTACATGACTCTACCCTTGGCCTCTCTGATCTCCTCAGAGGTTGAGGTTGTCTTTCTTCCTGAGTGGGGTGCTCCACTTGCTCGACACCATCGTCAAGTTGCTTCCCCTACTCAATACCCTCACCAGGTTGCTCCCCTGCTCGGCAACCTCGTTGGTCCTACTTTCTGCACTTGTGGGATTGTTAGAAGTAGAAGGAATAGTAACAAGATTAGGAATTATACCATTCATAGCCTTCTCTAGCTTATCATCAGCAGTTCCAACTTCACTTTCTCGGAAGACTACATCTCTTCTTCTAATGACCTTCTTCTTTATAAGATCCCACAATCTGTATCCGAACTTTCATCTCCATATCTGATGAATATGCAGGGAACAGATTTATCATCCAGCTTTGTTCTCTGCTCCTTTGGTACATGTGCAAAAGCTCTACAACCGAACACCTTTATATGCGAGCAGGACACTTCCTTGTTGGTCCAAACTCTCTCTAGGATGTCAAATGCCAACGGAACTGATGGACTCCTATTAATCAGGTAAAAGGCTGTCCGAACTGCTTCACCCCAGAATGTCTTAGGCGGTTTATCCTTTTGGAGCATGCTTCTCACCTTCTCTACAATTGTGCGATTCATCCTTTCGGCTATGCCATTGTGTTGTGTGGTTCCTGGAACTATCTTTTCATGTTTTATCCCATAGTTAGAACAGTACTCTTCGAATTCCCTTGAAGTGTTCTCACCTCCATTGTCACTCAGGAGACGCTTTAGCTTTTGGCATGTCTCCCTTTCCACCAGAGCAAGAAACTTTTGGAAAACTTGAAACACCTAGTCTTTGGTTTTCAAAATATAGAACCATAATTTTCGTGAAGCATCATCAATAAAAGTAACAAAATATTTGTTACCGCCCATTGATTCAATTTCCACTGGACCACAAACATCAGAATATACCAAAACAAGTATATTCAATTTTCTTTCAGACGATGTATGAAATGAGACTCTATGCTGCTTACCAAATAAACAGTAGTCACAAGGTTTTACCGTTGTACCTTTGGCATAAGAAATGAGTGATTTCTTCGCAAGAATATGCAATCCTTTCTCGCTCATATGACCCATCCTTTTGTGCCACAAATCTGTAAAAATCTCATCTCGTGCTGCGTTCAATTCACCTTGGCATATTTCTGCATTTTTCATGTACAATGTATCACGAGCAACTCCCTTTGAAATTACCAATGATCCCTTGGTGAGTCTCCACTTTTGATTTTCAAAATAGCTCCCATATCCATCTCGGTCTAATACAATTCCCGAGATCAAGTTCATCCGCAAATCAGTTACATGTCGCACGTCCTTTAGAACCAATTTGCATCCGACATTTGTCTTGATACACATGTCACCAATCCCCGCAATCTTTGAGTAACTTCTGTTACCCATTCTTACAGTGTCGAAATCACCAACTACATATTTGCAAAAAAAGATCTCTTACCGATGTGGCATGGCGAGATGCTGCTGTATCAATCACCCATTCCGACACTGGACTTGATAAGTGCATGCATTCCTCTTCCTCGTTTATAAAGAGGATAACATTATCATTGTTTTGCACCATGGCTGCTGTGTTGTCGTTATTCTTCTGGCCAATAGTTTCACATTTGCCCTTCCTTAGATTTGGGCAATCTCTTTTGAAGTGACCTTGTTGATCACAATTGTAGCAATTTCTGGCTCTTGATTTGGATAGGTTCTTAAACTTCCTACGAACTCCGGACAAACCATAGTTGCTCAAACTCCTTTGATAACTCCTGCCTTTACTTTCTGTGATGAGAGTCTGTCCTTGATTTTCAGGCTTTTTTCTCATCTTCTCATTGAGTAGAAGAGCTGATGCGACATCTTTCAACTCAATGGTAGTCTTACCGTGTAGGATGGTTGTTGCAAAATTATCGTACGAAAATGGCAACGAGTTCAACAACAAGATGGCTTTATCTTCTTCCTCAATTTTCCCTCCGAGATTGGCAAGCTATGTGATTAGTCTGTTAAACACATTTAAATGTGATAAAAAATTCGTACATTTACCATGTGTAGGGCGTATAGCTGCTTTTTTAGGTACAATTTATTTATTAGTGTTCTGGACATGTATAGGCTTTCCAACCTTGTCCAAATGCCACATGCAGTGTCTTCATCAATGATGTTATTTACCACATCATCTGATAAGTGCAACCTGATTGCACTAGCAGCCCTTTCATCCAAGTCAGCCCAATCCTCAGCTTTCATAGTATCGGGCTTTTTGGCATCAGCATCTAGTACCTTGTGTAATCCTTGTTGGATGAGTAGATCTCTCATCCTTCTTTGCCATGTTGAGAACCGCTATCTACGTTAAATTTTGCTACCTCATACTTTACTCCAAACATTTTTGTTTTTCACCGAGTATAGAACTACAGATAGTGAATAGTATTTCTGTGAATGAGCATAACCTGTGCTCTGATACCAGTTGTTGGGAATACACACTGTACAGAAATAATATTCACAGTAATAAAAGCGGAATAATAATGTAGCACCGATATACGGTAATTAACAAGAATAAAAGAGTGACAACGACACCAAGATTTTTACGTGGAAAACCCTTTTGAATAAGGAAAAAAACCACGGCCCGAGACGAGAAGCTGATATCATTATAGCAAGGAATTTTATATTTTGTAAATCCGAGGAAAATACTCCAAAGACCACAACAACGCTCAAAAGAAATAACTCTCTTTCGATATTCTCAACTCACTACAATATCGCTCACTCTCTATTTTTCCTCACGGACTATTTTCCTTGTCTGTGAAACCTCACTCTTTCTTTCTCTCTTTGTTGGTGTGTAGAAATGAGAGTTCAATCTCTCCTTTTATAGCCGAAGCCTCACTCTCTAATGCCTACTATATTTGATAATTTGCACACACTTTTTTTTCTTTTTCTTCAATGTTGACAATTCAACAAAGTTGGCTATCAAACCAAAAAAATTCAACAAAGTTGGCTACCAACCAAAGAAATTCAACAAAGCATATGCCTATAACTTTGACTTTTGAATGAGATGGATCCCATCAAATCGCATGTTTTAGAATGGTATAAGAGCTGGCAGAGGAAACAAGCGTAAACATAAGAAAATAGACGAGGATGATTATTTGTATAAGATAAACGAATTTGCTACGTGTGAAAGAAAACGAGGATATGTTCTTCTTAGATCTTTCAATATCTGAGGCTGCTCATGATTTGTTTTCCGATATTTTCAATGAATGGAACAAAGGAAAGTTTGACAGACAATACTATTAATTCTTGGAATACCAAAAAGTAGAATAATTCCATATCTCTTCTACTTAAGGATAGCCATAGTATTCTCTCTTCTCTAGTTACTTTCCTAGATGCTGGTAAAACCACCATTACTCTTTTCCAAATAGTAGACGCTTAATATGTGTAAGGGAATCATGGTCTCATGGGTCACGAAACTTGGTGAAAAACACTCTCTAATAGCTTAGCAAATCTTTTATTTTTATATTACTGGGAAGTAATTGCTTAGTCGAGCTCTTCTTGCTAATATTTTATATTGCATGTATACAAATTGCACCTATGTTTAGAATAGAAAAATATTTTTCTTTGAAATATTATTTTGTAAACAATTTTTCAAGTGTTTGATTTTGTATAGAAGCATGTGAAAATGTATGGTAATCGTATAAAGAGGAGGATTGGTATAAGAATTTATAGTGAATTGATAATAATTCTGAAGGACAACAAATGTCTAAATATCGATTGAAGGATGTGATACATCAAACTGTAATAGTTGGATATCAACAAAGAATGATAACATGTTTGACATAATGCCAAGTATGCATATTGAATGGAAAACCAGGAAGGAGAACCCATACCAGCGCAATAGGAAGGTCTTCCTCTGGTTTGAAATCCGGCGACCACTTCTGTAGCCGCATTTGTTATCCCTCTATCTCAATAACCCTTCTATACCAGACCATATGAAAATCTTCTTCATTTGTGAAGTCTAGGAAGACATTAAAGTTGTCGTAGACCCCAATCTTGGCCGAGCCCTTAACAGATATTGTTTTCTTGAATTTGGATAAGATTTGATCGATTTGAGGCCTTGGTCGAAGGAATCTTCCTACAATTGTAAAAACTTACTCCCCTTCATGACGACTGGAAGTCGCAATTGAGTTGGGTAATGTCGAACTTTCGTCGCATAGGATATTTTTTTGTCAATAGAATCTGTAGTTGTGTTTGCCATAGCAGCAAAAATATCTTTGCCTTCCAGACGCGCCAGATTGACGCCGTCCAGAGGGTCCATCGCGGTGGAGCGTGTAATGAACTCGCGAAATTAGGTATCCGCTACTCAAGCATGGTTTATTCCTTGTTTGCCCCCAACCGTTGACCAAGCTTATATGATATTTATTTTGCTGAGTCAGATAATTGCGTGGTTACACACACTTACAAGCGCGTGCATCAATTATTTTGATTAAAGAAGTTATTTAAGATATTTTAAGAAAAAGAAATAATAAAAATAAACAGAAAAATAATTTTATAAATCCCAAAGACCCAACCCCTTCTACATTTGCAACCCTTTCCCTAACCGTTCCCGTCATAACGCCTTCGACGACCCCCCGTTCCCCTCTTCCCGTCATCTGCAGTAAGAAGAAAGTGATGATTGTCCCTACTCCTCATCTTCCACCACCACCACCTTTGTAGTTCTCCTTTTTTTCCTCCTCCACCACCACCTCCAACATCTTCCTTCGTTTTAAGATTAGTTACAAAAAGAGAGATTTAAAGTATATGGTGTATTCCCAAATAAGGCCTCTAATTCTTGAAGTTGGATTATAAAAAGAAGATCTTGTTACTTTCTGAAATATTGGCGACGAAAACTGAAGCAATCAATTAAAGATGAGGGCTCTAATGGTTTTCTGTGGTGCTTTCCAGTGGCTTTATGTAATTTTTGAGGTGAGATAAACAAGAATAATGAGGAGATTCCGTGGGAAGCAATTCAACTCCGGCCATGGCTTTTTCCAATTTAGGTATTTGACAGAGGGAAGAAAATAGTGTGAATGCAGAGATAGCTAGTGACATATTGTGTCTGACATGGATATTGATATCAGGGCGTTTGAGAGACACACAAGGTCGGGAGGGGGGGGGTTTAAAAGTAACGTGTTTCAATAAGTATAAGTGTTCACTTGACAAACTGTTGAGTATAGGGACCGGGATGACAAACGGAAACAAGTACATGAGTTTATTATGCTATTCTTCCTATATTATATAAATAGTGTTTAAAAGAGTAATGTATTCAAATTTTAAGTTCTATATGGATTAAAATTTTATAATTATTTAATATTGAACTTATTATTGGGATATACTATAAGATATGTGTATTGATGTATATTCCTCATGAAATATTTATTTATTCAATTCAATAAAATTTTATTTTTAAATAGATTATATTTAAAATAATTCAATATTAAGAAGCCTCATTAATTAAATCTGTGGTCCGTGTCATGCCTGAATAATTAAACAATAAAGAAAATCTATTTTGTTTTATGGAAAAAAAAACCCATCAAGTTTAAAAAAAGGATTTTAACACAAAAATCATGTAGTATAATTTTTTTGTATTTTTCACCTTGATTTCGACCAATTTTTGTGCATGTTTTCCTAGATAAATCTGCCCACTTGAATTTTGCAATTTTTCAGTAACACACCAAAAGACCGTGGAACTGTTGGCATCATGACTAGACTTGTGAGACGGAAGTTAGTGGTGTTTCCTTAGAGTTGCTGTTGAATGGTGTGTTATGTGATCAACGAATTATGTTCAGGCTTTGAGAGGTAACTCTTGTAACTCCGTACGTGCCAGTTGTTTAGTATAGATGTGAGATACTAGGATTGCTTCCGCTACGTATAATAATCAAATACTTATTGTACTTTTAAAGTAATGCTTTCAATTCTATTATTTGTGGCAATTATAGTGAATTTTCATACATAAATACATGCTCCACATCAAAAGGACCGGAAGGCTACACAAGTCCCTGTTTAAAACTTAAACCTAAAAACACTTACAGGTAATTGTTTAACATATTTTGTTATGTCCTACTCCCTCCGCTTCAATTTAGATGAGGTAGTTTGATTCGGTACGGAATTTAGAAAAAAAGACTTTTGAAACTTGTGGTCTTAAAAGTTTAAGGGGTAAAAGTTTTGTGGGGCCATACATTTGTGTGGCTATAAAAACTTCTTAGGGTAAAACAGGTAAAATAAAGAGTTTAAAGTTGAATTATTTTCAATTGTAGAAATAAGTCATTTTTTTTTAACGGACTAATACGGAAAGTGTGTCATGCAGGGGAGTAGTATTTATTGATTACAATTGTTAGTGCAGATGCAATTTAAACTATACTCATAATTAACTGCTAAGTTCAACTACAGTATAAGAATATAGAACTAGTAGTACAAAAGAAAGAATAGACAGATTAAAACTCGAGCACTCACATCATTAAGGCGAATAACACTAAGATTGCTGGAGTAAGGGTTGTAAGATCGAACACAGATTCACCAGTATGCCTTGTATTCACAACTTCAAACAATGATCCCACCAGCTTCTCATAAGAACTCAATCCAGCAGTGGCTTCAGAATTCCATTCCAATGAACAAAAGACAACAAACTGAATGCATATGAATCCCAGAACAGTAGTTGCAAGAGCCATGGTTTCCAAATTTGGAAAAATATGTGAGTATCCTACTCGTTTTGAGTTCTTCATGATATACTCAAACTCTCCTCTCTTTGTGATTTTCCAAAGAAACCAAATAGTGAGGCGTAAGCAAGGAGCATACAATGTGTTTCCAAAAAGGACTTGAGGGATAAGAATGAGAAGAAGGCCTGAATTTTTCTTGAAAACGATCATGTTTTCATTTGTAGGGACAAACCCACAATTTGCAAATGTTGAAACTGTGGTGAAGAGGGAAAAAGTATGCAAGTTAAGCCCTTTTTCTTTGAGAACTTGTTTTGCACTTGGAATAAAGCTTATGTAGATAGAAACTAAGGAAGAACCAAGAACAACAACACCTATAGTATAACCAAAAACCACATAACTCAAGAATCTTAACGACTTCAATTTGACAATTGTCTCACTGTCCTCCATAGAATTGGTTATTGCATGTTCTAAATTATTATCCTCTTTTTCATGTCCTAGCTCAATCTGAAGGATAGAGTTTGACCAGTCGTGAGAATCTATGCTAATATTAGAGTTTGAAGATTCAATTTTGTTTTGTAAAACCGTTTTTACCATGGAAATTTTGGACTTCATGAGTTGAAGGCGAAGAAAAGAGGTAACAACCTCCCCACCAAGAAACATTAATATGGTTAAGAAGACAAGTTGGGTGTTTGAGAAAACCTCCATTTCAACAGTGGACATGCTAGAAACTGTGGCAGCAGAAACAGAAGTGAAAAACACATCTAGGTTTTGAGGCCTAAATGACGGCAGAGTTCTAGGTTTTGAAATAGTCAAAGTTAAAAAACCTAACAATGAAAGGATCATGAAATAACTTACTTCAATCCAAAATGGCTTTACGCCAAGATTGAGAATATGAAAGATAGAGAAGAAAAAACCTTGGCGGTAAGATGGTGAAAACACCTTCATTTTCATCATAGTTAATCCTTACTTGGTAAGAAACTGGCTTGACTCTATAGCCAAGGGTTGATTTATAGTAAGAATTATAAAGTAGTGGAGTTTCCCTGTAGTAGGGTCTTTCGTTTTTAATTTCGCACGCGCAGCATTGGAGATGACGAATCCGAAATTATCAACGTGTAAGGCTCGAGGAGACATGCTCCCTGCCAAGTATGTAAGTGTACGCGGGTAAATCGGATTTATCCATATAAAGGCAGGATAAGATCGATTCTGATGTCAATGATGACAAGGCAACTGAAATCGATGATGGTAAGATTTACGAGAAGGTTCGACCTCGAGAGTTCGAGGTCTCGAGGTCAGGTGTCGATATGGCTATCAAGCATTGATGATGAACTTTTCGAGCGAGTATGGATCATGACCTCGATTCATATAGTCATGGCTTCAATAGCGGTATTGGCTTCAAGATTGATATCAAACTCGAAGCTATGATTCTGAAATCAACTGAAGATCCTATTTTTTATATGTGTAAAGCTGTAATAGTCAAATATATCCGTTGAAATTCATGAATCACGCCTAAAAGTCAAGAATACTGTTCAATCACCAAAAGTGCAAGACTTTTTATGATTATAAGAGATTTTCTTGGCATAAAGGATCTTTCCTCTTTTTCTATATATATAGAGGAAATCCTCATCAGTGTAAGGGCATCTACAATTATATATTAAGCAATGCTAGTGTACAACTTTCTGATTACTCTCTCTTTCTGCTCATATTATAATCTTTCTATTTTATTCTATCTTCATAATTTTAGTATCAAATACATCCACGTATCTATTAACCCACGTACAAATTTAATTGTGTTATCCGATTTTCGGGGTAAACAGTAAACTTTAAATCCCAACAAAAATTAGTGTATCAGAATATTTTAAGGAGTCAGAATATAATAATTCTTGGAAAATCATAAGTAATTCTTTTATCATAGGTAGTGGAAAAAGATGCTATGCCATTTGAATAACGTGTTAAAATATGGGATGCATCTTATATTCTTCAATAATGGCAGAATTGGTTGAAATCTTGACCATAACACAAAAATGGAATGCAACAATTTTACGCAGAGTAGGCAACTCAAAAGCGTAATCATTCATCAAATACAAGGAAACTATATCCTGATTCTGTCTTTCCTAATTAAGCCAATAGTGAATATTTTAAATTTTTTAAGTAGTGTAATACTTCATTCTATTTTATATGATAATATTTAACAAAATATAAATTTAATATCTACAAATAATATGATTTAAAATATATTAAATTAATTGTAACATTATGTACGGTTCCAAAATAAAATACAATGCCAGATAAATTATAAGACATATCTCATGACTGACACTTTTTGATTGAATTTAGCCCATATCTAATAAAATTTAACTTTTGAATCATCTGCTATGTATCACCTTAGTATTACCATCTATAACACTCTCAACATGCAATTTAAATAAAAAAGCATCATTGCATGCCATGTCATATATTGACTTATTTGCCTTGATACTTTCAGACAAAAGTTAAATCCAAGCGGAAGCTACACTTGGATTTAACAGTATATTCTGGTTCGAGTGCAGCAAGATAATTGGACGAGGATGATCAGATGGAGCAGGATAATGAGTCGACATCAAACAGGAATTGGACACAGAAACACCAACTGGTCATCAAGTATACACATAGTCACGGACATGAAATGAAGATTTTCAAACTAATTTCTTCAGTCAATCACAAATACTAATATTCTGTAATATCGTCATAAAGTATTATATAAGTATACATTTTTTAGCAACAAGTGGAATAGAACCGCATTTTCATTTGAAAACAGTATTGATGTTGAGTAGAATGAGATTACTTGTGCCGGGTGTTAAGAGAATTTGAATTGTCCGAATTCTGGTCTGACATGGTTTGGAGGCTGCCTTTTTTTTTTTCTTAATTAAAACTGGGTTACACTTTAATTTGGTATCCCAAACTTTATATATGATCATTGAGTGATGACCCGATAGGTCATTTATAGTTTTATCCTTTAATTCTCTGTTCCGCGACCTTGAACAGCTCCATTAGCGTTTTTCGATTTGCATGTGTTGTCCATGTACTTTTTCCGGAAGGTTATTATGAGAAAATTGATGAAAATATGAAATCGTGCTTTAATACTCATTTGAGTTGACTACGGTCAATATTTTATGTAAACGGAGCAGGATAAGTGATTTGACGATCCCGGTGGGTTTGTATCACGATTTGGGACTCGGGCGTATGTCCTGAATCGAATTCGGAGGTCCCTAGCTTGAATTAACGTAATTTATTGGAATCTAGAACTTTAAAGGTTTAAAGAAATTCTAAGTTTGACCGTAATTTGACTTTGTTGTTACAGGTTTCGGATTTCGGTTTTAGAATCTGGCATAAGCTCATTAAACTATTTATGAGTTATATGCAAAATTTTGTGCAAAACAGAGCTGATTTGACGTGATTCGGACGTCCGATTGAGAATTTAAAGTTCTTACATTTCGTTGAAAATTTCACTCGTTTTAGTGTTTGATTCATAGTCTTAGGTGTTATTTTGGTGATTTAATGGCATGAGCGAGTTCATATGATGTTTTTGGACTTGTGTGCATGTTTGTTTTGGAGCCCTGAGGGTCGGGTGAGTTTCGAATAGGCTACGAATGGTTTGAACTTAGAAAAATTTCTAGTTTTGGGCTTCTGCTATCACCAAGTGCATTCTTACAAAGATACTCTCGCGATTGCGAAGAGTAATCTAGGCTGAGGAGGCTCTTCTTCATCGCGAACGCGATGGCTAGCACGCGAACACAAAGCTTTGGAGGGTTGCCCTTCGCGAATGTGGGCAGCCTTTCGCTAACGCGTGGTGTTGAGGGACCTGGGAAGGGGGATCTGTGGTTTGCTCTACGCGAACGCGTAGGCCTGGGGGAGAAGCCTTCGCGAACGCGTGAGAAAACTCGCAAACCCGTAGGCCATTTGGCCGTTGTGCATCGCGAATGCGCCAGGCCCTTCGCGAACGCGAAGAAGGCCTGACACCCAGACCTTAAAATATTCCAAACATGGGATTTCACCCATTTTTCACCATCTTTTCATTAGAGCTCGGAGTAGAGGCAATTTGAAGGGGAAATTTCATGGACACATTATTCTGGATCGAGCAGAGCGACCTCGGCATAATCGTGATTTAAATCACTGGTAGTTCGAACACTCACAAGATTATCTTTCCATTGATGCCCGTCATCTTACACAGTACTTCTTGCCGTTTGTTTTGGATACTTGACATATCTGAGCTGATGAGGTAGAATACAAGATTGAGAAATTCATATTTTAAAAGAAATATTTGGAAGATTAGGTAACTTACGTGCTTCACATCTGCTTATTATTTACTTATATTGCTTTGTTGGACCTCTAGTAAATGTCGATGTCGACCCATTGTCACTACTTCTCCGAGGTTAGGCTAGATACTTACTGGGTACATATTGATTTATGTACTCATGTTGCACTTCTGCACTAAATGTGCAGGATCTGACAGGATCATTTTGGTGACCATCTAGACGCGTAGGCGCACATGTTGAGGAGACTGTATGTGAGCTGCATTCTAGGATACACATCGCAGTCCACCGAGTCTCCATCGTACTACTTATTTTATCTTATCTTATTTACATTCTGGACATATGTTGTATTTAGGTGCCATCAAGACCTATAGTGCATTTTGGGTCGTGATAGTTTAGGGTTTGATTAACAGGACTATGACTTGATACGGCTGGTGTCATCGTAAAATCATCGCTGTAGCTCTGTTATGGATATCATGCGTAGTTGGTATCAGAGCCATGGCTAGGAGTAGAAATAGATGCTAAGTTCAACACATTTTCTCTAATGAATATCACTAGGAAACAAACTACTGTTAAAACCAGTAGAAAGGAAGAGTATGATATGCCCCAACAATTAGATTTACTTAATAAATGGACGATTACTAGAATCCAACCCAAGATTATATACCAATTAGATACCTTTGAGAAATTAGGATAAAAACAAGTAGTTAAAACTACTGAAGAGACTATCATAGTAGATAATGATCATGCTACTTTTAGATTATTATTTGAAAATGATTTAGCCCCTTATAGGAAAACTCATAAATTTTTGCATATCGGTTTAATACAAGTTGCCTTTAAGCCAGTTACATTAAGAGGCACCTGAAAGTTTCATAGCAGCTCTCAGAGATGGCAGAAACCAAAATTGAAAAAAAATCCCTTATAGAGACAGTACAATGCAGTAGCAGATTTTTTAGCTAATTTGGTGTTCTCTTTTGCAGGTACATTACATTTTCACTCGTTCAATGAATTACCAGCTGAAGGAAGGAAGCTCATCAATTTAGACAAATCGCAAACGCCTAATCTAAGGATTAGGACTGCCAAAAGAAGAGCTCCAGATTAATGGTGATTTCTGGAATTTTTAAGCAATGGATTTGTTACATTATACACTGAAACCATCTAGTGGTATTAGTGTGGTATCGCGCTCAATCTGGAGGTGGGATATTAGTGTATGGAAGGTATAATACAGCAAATAATTCCAGACGACTTTGTCAGCTCAAAAGATTATTCATTTTGAGGTCGAACAATGTCCTCTTTCGAGGTCGACAGCAATCAGTTGCAGGGATTCGACTTTGTAATCTGAAGTTCGAACAAATACAGCTAAAATCGAGCTATTTTATCGACATTTCATTTACAGATATGTTTCAACAAACTGATCGTATTTGTAAAGGAATAATCGAGGAAGATATCAAAGTGATCGATATTTCGACTTCGAATCACAATCCAGTGCAGCAGAACTTCACATCGACAAATCAAATAATGTCGAAATGCAAGTTTTTTCTATGTCGAAATCCAGTCGATATTAGAGAAGAATTGGTCACTGAGATCGACACAATCATTCAACAGCATATAACCCAGCTGATCGGCACAATGATGAAATGCTTGATACCTCCACATTTGAATCGAACACAACTCCTCCACATCATTCAACATCTACTCACAGTACAGCACAACAATACTCCTCAGAATAAGGATGAAGTTCAACCATACTGGTTAGCGATTCAGTCGACATTTCAGTTTGAAATGATCGAAAGCAACAGTCAGGTATTTGTTGTTAATGAATAGATATTTCGGCAATCAAGCAACCACATTCTTCTGACGAATCAAGCAATACAAAAATGATGTTCGACATACGTGGTTGACCATTACAACTAGCATTACAACAATCAAAAAATAACAAGGCAAAGTAAAGGAAATCTGATATTCACGACAGACAATCTGCAATGCAAAAATTGGCTCTTGGTGAGAGATTTATAGGCGCTACAATTATTTTTGGAATTGCAGGGTGAATACACAAGACTTTACAATTGAAATGTTGTTTTAGAAAAGGATTGTAATAACTAGTTTTGCTTTAGTAGTTAAAACTAGAACTAGTTGCATTTCTAATTTTCTGGACAAGTTGTAAACTTTTAATATTTTGAGTATTTATATATATGTAACCTCTAGGCAATATGCTTAGAGGTATTTGTTATTAAAAAAAAATTAAAAAAAAAAAAAAAACATAGTTTGGACTACTTATCCTAACTTGCAGATTTCTTTGAGTGAAGAAAACTCTTTGAATGCTTTAATATTAAGTTTTAAAGCTTCATGGTTATGACTATATACCAGGAACAGAAGTTATATGTATCTGTTACATGATTTATTATAAACCTTTAAACACTTTAAATCCTATGTGCAAAATTATGGATTTAAAAAATGAGACTATTCATAAAGAGACGAATTTTGGTAAATCTAAAGTTACTACCAAAAGACCTATTAAGTGAGATGAAATAAATTTTCCCAAAGAACGGGTCATTGAGGAAGCGATAGCTTCTCGAAATAACATTAATAGTGAAATCACAAAAGTTGAACAAACTTCTGATGGAATTGTTAAAATTAGGTTTAAAGAACCCAATCAAACTGATAATATTAGTTATTCATCTAGACTAACAAGAACAATTTCTTCTTATATTTCACCTGTAAATTATAATGTAGATTTTTCATCTAGAGCATCTACTTCACAAATTAGAGATAATAACAGGATACAGGTAAGAAAAAATTAGCACTGATGATATTGCTAGTACTATTCCTGATCCGACTATCCAAAATGGATTTTCCAACAGTTTAATGGATAGAAACCAAACAGATTTTAGTCTGGATTCACCGGCAAGAAAATCGATTTCAGAAGAATTTCATACACCCAGATGGGAACTTCTCAAAAATTGGTTTTTTGACAATTTCGATGAGAAGTTAATAACATTCTTCCAAAATAATTTTTATAATGATATTAGTGGTCACAATAAAATTATTGCTTTTGTACCATGGTTTATATCTAAATATTTTGATGGCTATATTGCCATGTTAGAAAGAGATTATAAACTCACTACTGGTGAAATCCCTAAATCGGTTTCTCCCCACAGAAAGCTCTTTTCAAATGGGAGAAAAAGATAAAGTAATCAGCTTTTTCAAAATTATTTGAAGATGACACTAGCAAAATTACTGCTAAGAATATAAGGTGCAAAAGGAGGAATTCGCCCGAGGAGGGGCTCACGTCTAATTAGCTAGTTGGTGAGGCAATAGCTTACCAAGGTGATGATCAGTAGCTAGTCTGAGAGGATGATCAACCACATTTAGAATGAGACAGGGCCCAGACTCCTATGGGAGGCAACAGTGTGGAATTTTCCGCAAGGGGCAAAAGTCTGAAGGAGTAATGCCGCGTGGAGTTTCTGTTAGTGAAAGACTGGACAATCAATAACAGAAGTCCAACAAATATCTGGGAAGGGTACTACAAAAGGTGAAGAGCAAATTGCTACCTCAAGTATCCAACCTCCTACTAAGGTCAAAGACTTTCAATTAAAAAGTGTAGAGGACTTGGAGAAATTATTAGATAAAAAATTTGAAGGATTCAAACTTAGCCCTTTAAATTTAGAGCATCTATCTGATGAGGATAGTAGAATAAAATTCCATGATGAGATAAATAATATCTCAGAAAAATTTGCCCGAAATAGGTCCAAAGGATGTTCTATTATCCTAGGCCAACTCCTCAAGATGTACTATTAGAGGAACCTGATTTTAGTCATTACTCACAAATTTACAATGGTACAGAAATCCATGTATGAAATATAGATGATTTTACTGATAGCCAAATTTATACTCAGGTACATAGAATGCTTATGTACATCACTATCCAGAAGGTCAATAAGAATTCGAAAGAAAACCATTTCTGACATGATAGTAGTAGGTTTTACTGACCAATTGAAAGGTGGATCAATTATTTAAAAAAGGAACAACGCACAGAAATAATGAGCGCCATAAAAGTAGAAAATGGTCAGAATGTTCAAAACTCTGTCTATTCTTTAGTTCTTAATATTATAAAACACTTCTCAAGAAGATGGTAAGCCTCTTAATGTAAGTGGCTTGAAGGCAACTTGTATTAAACCGATATACAAAAATCTATGAGTTTTCTTATAAGGGGCTAAATCATTTTCATATTGAAGAAATTCCTTCACAAAAGGGACCATATATTATATCCGGTGTTTAGAGAATTGTAAGAGAAAAATCCCAGGCCATTGATAGGCCAACTACTATTCAAGACATAGGGAATGAGATTAATAATCTCAAAGGAGAAATCTTTAACTTAAAGGTTTCAAACATACCCTTAGATAAGAGAATTTTTAAATTAGAAAGATCCAATAATTGTCATGACCCAAATCCCGAACCCGGTCGTGATGGCGCCTCTCGTGAACGCAAGGCCAGCCAATTCAAACTAAACCTTATTTTAAGCAGTTAATTTAACAAGAAAATAATATAAGCAAAAGTTTAATAACAGTAGTTTGCGAAAAATATAGCTAACCATCCGGACAACAGCCCAAAATCGGGGTGTCACAAAGTCATGAGCAACTAATGAAATCCTAATAATAAGATTATATTACAATATCTCTGGCACAATTGTTTGAAGAAAGTAAAAACAACAAGATAAATACGGGCTGCGGACGCCAACAGCTAGCTCGTAGTCTCTGAATCACCCCCCTGACAGTAGTAGTCAATGCCTCGGAGCAGAACCGATAACGCCTGAATCTGCACACATGGTGCAGGGAGTAATGTGAGTACTTCCAACTCAGTGAGTAATAATTATAAATAACAACAGAAAGTAAGAAAACACATCAAGCACAAGGCAATCCATAATGAAGTAGCAAAATATGTAAATATTTCAAGTAAATTATGTAACGTAAAAGAAAACACTTAAAACCACCCATCAGGCTATATTTCACATCACAATATCAGCTCCTCGGGCTACATTTCACATCACCATGGTTACCCGTGCTCACTGGGGGTGTATAGACTTTGGGAGGGCTCCTTACGGCCCAAGCGCAATATCTCGTGGCGGCGTGCCAATCGATCCCACTTACATCATATCTCGTGGCAGCGTGCCACCCGATCCCATTTACATCATTTAAAATGTCATTTAAATCTCAAAACTGAGTAAAAGTGGCTGAATTGTAAAATAGTGGAAAACAACATGACTGTGTTCAAGTAATGAATCAAAACAGTGAGGAAACAGTGATAAATACCCCCGAAGGGTTCAAATAACTGACACGAAGCCCAAATATGGCAATCAGCCCAAACCAAGATGATAACAAGTAAGTTTCAATCAATTGCATAGTAAAATCATTCATTGGAATGAACCAAGTCACAATCCCCAGTAGTAAACGACCCCACGCTCATCATCGAGCGCATGCCTCAACTCAATATAGCACTACGATGTGCAAATCCGGGGTTTCAAACCCTCAGAACATTATTTACACTACTAAAAATCAGTGTTTTAGCGACCAAAAACTAGCGACCAAAGTTGGTCTGAACCAAAAAGCGACCAACATTGGTCGCCAATTAGAGGAAAAAATTGAAAAAAAAAACTTAAATCAAATAGCGACCAACTTCGGTCGCTAATTGGTCTCCCTATTCGTCAACTTTTTGACCGGACTGGTCAGACCAAGTTGGTCAAAGAAAATTCAGACTTTGCGACCAACTTTGGTCGCCAAACTGGACCCACGTTTATATTATCGACCAAAGTTGGTCGCTAACTGAAGGGGAATTTTATGGGCAAAGAAGCGACCAAAGTTGGTCTCCTATGTTGAACATTAAATAAATCAGATTTTAAACTTAGCGACCAAAATTGGTCGCATATCGAAGGTGAATTTTATGGGGAAATAAGCGACCAAAGTTGGTCGCTTATGTTGAATATTAAATAAATCAGATTTTAAAATTGGCGACCAAAGTTGGTCGCTTATTGAAGGGAAATTTATGGGGAAATTGGCGACCAAAGTTGGTCGCTTATGTGGAACATTAATTAAATCAGATTTTAGTTGGGCGACCAAAGTTGGTCGCCATTTGGAGGAATTTTTATAGGGAAATTGTCGACCAAAGTTGGTCGCTCTCTTATTAATATATTTAGTATATACATACTGTATTATACCATATATATATATATATATATTTGTTTGATTATTTGTTTACGTCTATTTATAGTAGCTTGATATA
>MCJB01049455.1:12000-58731 GCA_002018475.1 Nicotiana obtusifolia | reverse complement strand
AAATGATAAAATAACTTAACCTTTTTACTTTTTGCAACGAGTGGTAGTACAAATCATGAATTTCTAAGATTTAGAATTTGCAAAGCTGATATGAAATAAAATACATCATCTGTTTGAAATACACATGAACAGATTAATAATTCTAAAGCTACCAAGAACAAAAGTCACTATGACCGGATTGCGAAAACATCTTCAATGTCAGCTCCCTCCATACACCGCAATATCAACATCCAAAATCTGCACACAAGGTGCAAAAGTGTTAGTATGAGTACAACCGACCCTATGTACTCAGTAAGTATTTTGTCTAACTTCGTCGAAGTAGTGACGGGGACTTTTAAGTAAAATGATACTCAACTATTATAACTCGTGCAATATACTAACAATAGAAAAAAATTATAGAACATAATAGATAAGGGTACAATGAAACAACTATGCAAGGCAGAAAAAGATTTCTAGGAGAAATCACAATAGTAAATTTATAATTTTTCTGGTGTGAGAAATATATTCAAAATATCACATCGGATGGTACGGTAATATATATATATATATATATATATCAAATCAATTAGCACGGCAACACCCTTCGTGCATTTATCTCTTTCGTCACCGAGCATACATATAACAGTACCGACTAGGTGGGAGAAATGCCAATAACAATAAAAAAATAAAGTGGGAGGCACAGGGGAAGCAACAACAAACAAAACAGTATATATGGACCACGGAAACAGGCCGGGAAAAAGGGGCATAGAAATTATGACAGCAATTAGGAAGGATAAATTTCACTAAGTAGCATGGTAGAAGGCTTAGATGCAAATATAACAAACAAGAAGAAAATCATAATATTTGCAAGTTAAACAGATAGAAGGCATGGATAACATAGAAACACTTCGGGTTGAGGACACCGAAAGAACAACGACTACAGGTCACATAGAAAACATAGGTGCACAATACCAGCGCAAGATAAAGGCATGAAAGTATACACAATGAAAACATATCATAATATAATGTATGTCTCTTGTGCTCACCTGCAGGGGAACACCCTTCATGCCATTAACATGTGATAATATAAAAATAATGGCACGGTATCACCCTTCGTGCTTTTACTCTCATCCTCACATGATGATGTTAATGAAATGGCACGGCATTATCCTTCATGCATATTAATGTTTGCCCCTTTCATTATCACAGAAGACCGAGAATCAATTGACGCCTTGATAACGTTAGTTTTTGACGGAAAAGCTCGCCCAATGGCCGGCAATAAATGTTGTGACGCCTTAGTTTCTAACGGAAAAGCTCGCCATAAAAGTTGTGACGCCTTAGTTTTTAAAGAAAAGCTCGCCGTACGGCCGGCAATGGCAAAAAAGGTTTGGAGGAGGTACGGATATCTATAGGCATGATTTGAAACACAGAGTGAGACATTTTTTTTTGCTGTAGTGATCAAATTCAAACCTAAGGGGTGTTTGTTTTTGCAGCAATCAGTTTTCAGAAAGAAGGAACTTGGTTGGTAAAAACTTGGTGGCTGAAGCGATTTGGCTCCTAGTGGGACTTTGATTTAATGTCGTGTCCAAACTCATTGTGATGATATATATATATATATATATATATATATATATATATAAAAGCATGAGTATAATTTCGATTTACCAAAATAGCTGTAAAATATTAAATATAATAACTCCAAGGAAAGGCCATAATAGGAATTCCAATGTCGGCCCTCTAATCCTATTAGCCATAGGACACAAACACGTTAAACTTAAAAATACACACGACCCTAAACTTATCCTAGGAACACGTGAAACTTAAAAATTCCTATATTTAACAACACCTAATTATATTGTCTGAATCCTAAACTAATATCAATACCTCTTGAAATTCATTCCCGTAACAAATTTAATAATTTGAAAACTTATTCTATTGTCTGAATCTATTAGGAAAAAGGACTCAAACACTTCTATAAAAGGAGCCACTATTCTATATCTCCATCATAAATTTTTTGAGAGGTATTACTCCATACGAAAATTCTGCACCAAGGGGTATTATTTCTTCCTCTTTGCTTACTATTGGTTAGACCTCTAACTCTTTGATACTATTTATAACTAGCATTGGCAGCACAAGTTGCCACCACTGGTTAAGAAGGTTTTTCCTTTTTAATAAAGTGAATCAACCGTATTAAATAATAAAATTATTTTATCTTTAGAGAAGATATATATTGTTTTGAAGCTTTTTCTTTGTTATTACAGGTGTTTACAGAATGGCGCTGGAATCAGATTTGGCGAAACAAATTGTACCTGTAAATAATCTAAGAAAGTCTGATGTTGAATGGGTGATAAAGGTATTAGTAATTGGAAAAGGACCAAGAATAGAATATAAAAACGAATGAGGTGAGGGTTCGCGACTGCAGTTGATATTTGTGGACGAAGAGCTATTTGTTTGTATATTTTTATTATATTTCTTGTTTATTTATATTATTTTCTTATTAATATCAAATTATGTTCGAATAAATTTATAGGGAACAAAGACTACTTTTCAATGAACATGTTGAAAAGTGGAAAAAGATATTGGAACAAAATAAAAGCTATTACATCATAAATGACCATACGAAGGATCCTAACTCTAACTATTTATCTGTGAACAAGGAGTTGGAAATATCTTTTACCCCTGATACTATAGTTAATGAATGCAACAACTATTTTTCAACATCAAAATTTTCCAATAATGTTCTCTCTTTGGAAGATGACACTACAAAATCCATCGACGGCTCATTATTTGGTACGTACCTCCCCTTTTCACTAACTTAAAAACTTACATGTAATTTTTTTTTTTCTATTAATGTACTTAATAATTACTTTATAACTTACATGTAGTTTGTATTCAATTTTTTTTTGGAAGACGTGGTTTGCATTCTGACCAATGTAAAGGCACAAGTAATGACCGAAAAAAATAAGAGGGAAATAATAGTTACGGATGAAAGGTAATGTATAATTACTTAAGCTATTTAATATTTATCTTACGTAACTAACAGTAGATAAAATATTAATTTACTGCAACATAATTAATACACATTGTAATTATCACATAAGATTGATCGTAAAACTGTGACTTTGTGGGGTGACTGTAACGACCCCACCGGTCGTTTTACATTCTGGAACCACGTTCCCACAAATAAGACTTCCCGTATGTACTCTTACTGTTTATGACTTGCGGGATGGTTAATTCGGGATTTGGAAAGGTTCGGGTTGAAATCGGAGTACTTGGTTCCTTAGGTTGGCCTTAAAAGGCTAATTTTGACTTCAGTCAACATTTTGAATAAACAACCTCAAAATCCGAATTTGATAGTTCCAATAGGTTCGTATGATAATTTCGGACTTGGGCGTATGTCGGATGTGGTTTTAGATGACCGGGAATGTTTCGGCATCCAATATTGAAGGCTGGTATTTTAGGTGAATTTTATAAGGTTGGGTTGAAGTGGATTTTTACGTTATAGACATCCATTTGAGATTCTGAGCCTGAGAATAGCTCCGCATGGTGATTTCGTACTTAGGAGCACATCCGGATGTGGATTTGGAGGTCCGTAGGTCGTTTCGGGGTCATTTGGCAAAAGTTAAAAATTTGAAGATTTTTGGAAAGTTTGACCAAGAGTAAACTTTTTGATATCGGGTTCGGATTCCGATTCTGAAATTTGGAGTAGGTCCATAATGTCATTTAGGACTTGCGTGCAAAATTTGAGGTCAATCGGACATGATTTGATAGGAATCGGACGTGCGGATGTGTTTTTAGAAGTTTTGAGTTTTCATGATTTGATTCATGCATTTTGGTGTCCGATTCGTGCTTTTAGATGTTATTCCGGCGTTTCTATCACGCAAGCAAGTTCGTATGATATTTTAGACTTGTGTGGACGTTTGGTGCGAAGCCCCGAGGGCTCGGGTGTGTTTCGGACGTGTGCGGATGGATGGGAAGACTTCAGTTTTCTGATTTTTTTTGCTGGTGTCTCATGTGTCGCAAATGCGAGATTTTATTCGCATTTGCGAGACAGACTTCGCAAATGCGAAGAAGCCTGGCCAAGGAAGGACTCGCATTTGCGAGATTTTCAGTCGTTTTTTTGATCAGCTTCCCTTTGCATTTGTGATGTTGTTGTCGCAAATGCGACCTTGACAGTGGGGGCTCAGCTTCGCATTAGCGAAGACTTTGTCGTAATTGCGAACAAGGTGTTGCAATTACGACACCTGCGACCTCTACAACAGCTTTTATTGCGGAACTTAGCCTTATTTTCCTCATTTCCCACTTTGTCTTAGACGATCTTTAGAGTATTTTGGGAGGGGTTCCATCAACATCTAGAGGTAAGTGATCCTTATCAATTCTTTAGCTAAATACACGAATCATAAGTAGATTTAACATGGAAAATGGTAGAATTTATGGGATTTTTGAGAAAAACCTAGGTTTTTGATAAAAATAGGATTTAACCATGAAAATGGTTATGAAATTTAGTGAAAATCATATATTTGAGTTCATGAGGTTATGGGTAACAACTTTCTTCCAAAAATTTCCGGAATTTGGGCACGTGGGTCCTTGGGTGAATTTAGAAATTCTTCAATTAGGGTTGGGAAATCACTATAATAGTTAAGATATGAACTTTTGAACATGTATTGACTATTTTATATAACATTTGACTATTTTCGAGTCGTTTGGCACCGAGTTGAGGGTTTAAAGCACAATTGTGGACCGAAAAGTAAGCTTTGAGACGAGGTAAGTCTCTTTTCTAACCTTGTAAGAGGGAATTAACCTCATAGGTGAATTGATTTAATATGTGCTTCTATTTGTGGGGGCTACGTACGAATGAGGTGACGAGAACCCGTATATAGCTAATAAGTATGCTTATGTCCGGGTAGTCTAGGACCCAAATCATGTTATACTGCGATGTTGGCACCCTATCTGCTAATTTAATTGTTTAAAACATATTGGAACTTGATAAAGGAATTATAAAACGTCAAATTTTATTTACTTGAGTTTTGGACGGGTTACTTGACCGCTAATGAGAATTGGTGTTTCTTTGAATAATAACCTCTTAATAATCTTTGAATTGGTTGTTTATAAAGTATTTTCTCTTCTTGTGGAGCAGGCCGAACACCTCAGTAATAGAATAGATCAATCTATGGTTCGTGCTGTTCGACCCTCGGCAGTGCACATTTTATATATTTGTATGTTGGATCGGGCCGTACGACCTCGGCATAATTCGTGCATAAAAATTCTTGGATCCCAATTATAATTGATATTGTTTCATTGGCTGAGAGATTAATTTGTTAAATGATAGGAATTAATTTGAGATTTACTATTAGTGAAAGAATTGTTCATTTATTTCTTGTTATTGAGTTTTCAGTTGTATTTATATAGTCCATGCTTAGTTATAATTTCAGTATTTAATTGTTTTCCCATAGTAAGTGTCGAAGTCGACCCCCTGTCACTACTTCTTCAAGGTTAGACTAGATACTTACTGGGTACATATTATTTTTGTACTCATGCTACACTTCTGCAATAATCGTGCAGGATCTAAGGCAGGTGCTTCTGGTTATCAGCCCAGCGCACATCCTTGACTTCCTCGAGACTTAGCAGTGAGCTGCCTTCACAGCCTGTTCTGCAGCACCCGAAGTATTCCTTTTGTTTTTACTTCCTGTCTATTGTATATTCTACAAGTAGCTCATACACTTGTGATACCGGGTCTTGGGGAGTATACTAGTAGACACACGATGATATTTTTTTGGGGACATTTACTTATCTCATTTTCTCTTAAAATTATTTATCTCTCATCTTATTAAATTTTTGCCTCCTATTTATGAACTAATTAAAAATCAGCTATTTTAAAAAATGTTAAAAGAATTAATCATACGGTTAGCTCTTTGTTGGCTTGCCTAGCGGTAACGTTGGGCGCCATCACGACCTATAGGAGAAATTGGATCGTGACAACATGGTATCAGAGCACTAGGTTCACGTAGATCTCACAAGTTATGAGCAGGCCTAGTAGAGTCTTGCGGATCGGTACGGAGACGTCTGTACTTATTTTCGAGAGGCTATAGGGTGTTAGAAAACTAATCTTGCTTCATCTCCTATCGTGCAGTTGATGTTATACTAAGTATCTTTCTCTTATTTTCTCACAGATGGTGAGAACGCGCACGGTGGATGTTCCAGACCCGGGAGGAGCAACTCCTCCTATTGCTAGAGGGCGAGGCAGAGGCCAAGGGAGGGCGCCGGCCCAAGGTAGGGAATGAGGACGTCCCAGAGTTGCTCCAGCCATGCCACCAGCGGATCCGGTAGAGGATCCCATTATTGAGGAGCAGGGCGAGGTGCCTGCAGCAGAGCCAGCCCCGGTAGATTTCATGTCAGCACCGGGCTTCCAGGAGGTCATAGGCTGTATGTTAGGGTTCATGGACACTATGACCTAGGCTGGTTTATTTACAGCAGACCCAGCCACATCTCAGGAGAGAGGGGGAGCACAGACCCCTACTGCTCAGGCTCATGGGCATGCGACTACTGTATATCAGACTCCGGGCACACTACCCGTGAGCAGAACCCAACCAGTGGCAGCAGCCGTACTTGAGCCCAGACCAGCTGTGGCCGACGAGCCGCAGAAGCTATTGGACAGATAGACTAGGCTACACCCTCCTGTCTTCGGAGGTCAGCGACATAAGAATCCCCAGGACTTCATTCATTGGAGCAGGGACAGACTGCACAACATGAGGATATTAGAGACCCACGGGGTGCATTTTACTATTTTCCAACTGGAGTGCAAGGCTTGTAGATGGTGGCAGTCTCATCTTCTTGGCAGACCAGCAGGTTCTCCTCCCTTGACTTGGGATCAGTTTACACGCCTTTTCTTGGATAGGTATATTGCACCCTCCTAGAGGGAAGAGTTATGATTTCATTTTGACCAGCTCCAGTAGGGTCAGATGTCAGTGACTGATTGCGAGGCGAGATTCTCTGAGTTGTCTCACCATGCACGTATGATACTTCCTATTGAGGCGGAGAGAGTATAGAGGTTTGTTGTGGGGTTGCACTCCGGTATTTAGGCCACTATGGCCCAAGAGGCTGAGATAGGGACTTCTTACCAGCTAGTTGTGGAAATAGCTCGGAGGATTGAGGGTTATCGTCAGCGAGGCTGAGAGTAGATGCTGCGGGACAAGCGGTTTCGTTATTCTGGAGGGTTCAGTGGTGCTCCATTTGGGGGCAGAGGTCAGTTTGGGAGAGGTCAGCCTAGCAAGCCCACATATCCAGCACCGCCGCCTTCTCGGGGTGCTCCAGTTTGACCTTATTTCAATGCCATGTGAGAGAGTTCCTAACGCCCACCAACTATTCAGGGTTCCTCCAATGGGTATTCAGGCCACCAGGGTCATACTTCAGGATAGTAGTCCTTTGTACCGAGAGGTTGTTTCGAGTGCGGGGATTTCAGCCACGTGCGGAGGTTCTGCCCTAAGCTTCAGGGCAAGACAGTGCAGCAGGGTTCTCAGCCTATGATTATAGCACCAGTAGCCGCACCAGCCATCCGGCCATTTAGAGGAGGAGGGTAGGTGGGTAGGGGCCGTCCTAGAGGTGAAGGCCAGGCAGGTGGAGGCCGGTCAGGTGGCGCTCCAGCTAGATTCTATGCTTTCCCGACCAGACTAGATGCAGTGGCCTCAGATGTCGTGATCACAGGTATTATTTCTGTCTGTGGTAGGGATGTTTCGGTATTATTTGATCTAAGGTCTACCTATTCATATGTGTCATCTCTGTTTGCTTATTTCGTGGATATTCCTCGTGAGTCTTTGGGTACTCCTATTTATGTGTCCGCTCCGGTGGGAGATTCTGTTGTTGTGGATCGGGTCTATCGGTCCTGCATTGTTACATTCTATGGTTATAAGACTAGAGCGGATCTTATGCTGCTTGATATGACCGACTTTGAAGTTATCCTGTGCATGGATTGGTTATCTCCATATCACACTATCCTTGATTGCCATGCCAAGACTGTTACCTTAGTGATGCCAGAGTTGCCTACATTGGAGTGGAAGGGTTCGTCTGTCAGCACACCTAGTCGGATCATCTCTTTTATGAAGGCTCAACACATGGTAGAGAAGGGTTATTTGGCTTATCTAGCCTATGTTCGGGATACTACCGCAGAGACTCCGGCGATCGATTCAGTACCCGTAGTCCGAGAGTTCTCTGATGTGTTTCCTTCTGATCTTCCATGCATGCCACTAGATCGTGATATTGTTTTCTTCATTGATTTGGCTCCAGGTACCCAGCCTATATCGATCCTACCGTACTGTATGGCTCCGAAAGAGTTGAAGGAGTTGAAGGAACAGCTGAGGAGTTGCTTGCAAAGGGGTTCGTCAGGCCGAGTGTGTTGCCTTGGGGTGTACCAGTGTTATTTGTGAAGAAGAAAGATGGGACTATGCGGATGTGCATTGATTACCGTCAGTTGGACAAAATTACCATCAAGAACAAGTACCCGTTGCCGTAGATTGATGATTTATTTGACTAGTTGCAGGGTGCCAAGGTGTTCTCTAAGATTGATTTGAGATTGGGGTAGCATCAATTGAAGATTCGGGATTCGGATGTTCCGAAAACTGCTTTCCGGACTAGATATGGCCATTATGAGTTTCTAGTGATGTCCTTCGGCCTGACTAATGCCCCGGCGACATTTATGGACTTAATAAACAGGGTGTTCAGGCCATATGTTGATTCGTTTGTCATTGTCTTCATTGATGACATCTTGATCTACTCGCGTAGCATGGAGGAGCACGAGCAGCATTTGAGAGTGGTGCTTCAGACCTTGCAGAAACAGAAGCTATAAGTTCTCCAAGTGTGAGTTTTGGATAGATTCTAGAGCATTATTAAGACATGTTGTATCAGGCGAGGGTATTAAGGTGGATCCCAAGAAGATCGAGGCAGTTTAGAGTTGGCCTCGTCCTACCACGGCAGCCTAGATCAGGAGCTTCTTGGGGTTAGCAGGTTATTATCTTCGGTTTGTGGAGGGCTTCTCATCTATTGCAGCACCTTTGACTAGATTGACCTAGAAGGGTTCTCTGTTTCGATGGTTAGATAATTGTGAGGCGAGCTTTCAGAAGCTCAAGACAACTTTGACTACGACACTGATTCTAGTGTTGTCTTCCGGTTCGGGGATGTATACTGTGTATTGCGACGCTTCACACATCGGTTTGGGTTGTGTATTGATGCAGGAGGGGCGGTTTATTGCATATGATTCACGTCAGCTGAAGCTCCATGAAAAGAATTAACCTGTACATGATTTGGAGTTTGCCACAATTATTCATGCTCTTAAGATCTGGAGGCATTATCTTTATGAGGTGTCCTGTGAGGTTTACACCGATCATCGCAACTTGCAGCATTTGTTCAAGCAAATGGATCTCAATTTGAGGCAGTGTTGGTGGCTTGAGTTACTGAAGGATTATGATATCGCCATTTTTTATCATCCAGGCAAGGCGAATGTAGTTGCGGATGCCTTGAGCAGAAAGGCAGAGAGTATAGGTAGCTTGGCATTCATTTCAGCAAAGGAGAGGCCCTTAGCTTTAGACATTCAATCCTTGGCTAACAAACTTGTGAGGATGGATATTTCAGAGCCCAGCTGGGTTCTTGCATGTGTCGTTGCCCAGTCTTCACTAATGGAGCAGATAAAGGCTCGTCAGTTTGATAATCTGCACTTGTTGGTTCTTAGAGAGACAATACTACAAGGTGGTTCCAAGGAGGTTACTATCGGCGAGAATGGTGTTCTGCGACTCCAGGGTCGTCTATGTGTTCCTAATGTCGATGGCTTGAGGGAGAGGATTCTAGAGGAAGCACACAGTTCTCGATATTCTATTCATCCAGGTGCTACGAAGATGTATCACGACCTAAGGCAGCATTAATGGCGGCGGCGGATGAAGAAGGAATAGTTGAGTATGTTGCGAGGTGTCTAAATTGCCAGCAGGTTAAGTATGAGCACCAGAGGCCAAGTGGCCTACTCCAGCAGATGACTATACCTGAGTGGAAATGGGAGCACATTACCATGGACTTCGCAGTTGGGTTGCCACGGAACTTGCGAAAGTTTGATGCAGTTTGGGTCATTGTCGACAAGTTGACCAAGTCAGCGCACTTCATTGCGGTTGTGACCATGTATACTTCATAGAGGTTGGCCCAGATTTATATTCAGGAGATAGTTAAGTTGTATGGTGTGCCTATTTCCATCATATCAGATAGAGGCCCTTTGTTCACTTCACATTTCTGGAGAGCAGTACAGAGTGAGTTGGGGACCTGTGTAGAGCTAAGCACAGCCTTTCATCCACAGACCGACGGGTAGTCAAAGCGGACAATTCAGATCTTGGAGGACATGCTCAGAGCATGTGTGATTGACTTTAGAGGGCAGTGGGATCAATTCTTGCCTTTGATCGAGTTTTCTTACAACAACAGTTATCAGTCCAGCATCGAGATGAGGCTTTATATGGTCGGCGATGTCGATCACCCATCAAATGGTTTGAGCCCGGCGAGGCTAAGTTATATGGTACTGATTTGGTAAAGGATGCCTTGGAAAAGGTAAAGTTGATTCAAGAGCGACTTCGCACATCACAGTCCAAACAGAAGAGTTACGTGTATCAGAAGGCGCGTGATTTATTATTTATGGTGGGCGAGAAGGTTCTTTTGAAAGTCTCGCTGATGAAGGGGATCATGAGGTTCGGGAAGAAGGGCAAGTTTAGCCCAAGGTTTATAGGTCCATTTGAGGTGTTGAGACGAGTTAGGGAGATTGCTTATGAGCTTGCCTTGCCTCCCAGTCTATCGGAAGTTCATCCGGTTCTCCACGCATCTATGCTCCGGAGGCATCATGCCGATAGGTCGCATGTGTTAGACTTTAGCACGGTTCAGTTAGATGAGAGCCTGAGTTATGAGGACGAGCCAATTGCCATTGTTGACATGAGAGTTCGGCAGTTGAGGTCCAAGAAGATTTCTGTGGTAAAAGTTCAGCGGAGGGGCCAACCAGTCGAGGAGGCAACTTGGGAGGCTGAGGAGGATATCCATAGTAGATATCCACACTTACTCGGCACTCCAGGTATGATTCTAGACCCGTTCGAGGGCAAAAATTTATTTAAGAAGTGGAGAATGTAAAGACCCGACTAGTCGTTTTAATTTCTAGAACCTCGTTCCCCTAAATAAGACTCCACGTATGTACTCTTACTGTTTTATGCTTGCGGGGATAGTTAGTTCGGGAGGGTTGAAATCGGAACACTTGGTTCTTTAGGTTTGCCTTAAAAGGCAAAGTTTGACTTTGGTTAATGTTTTGAGTAAACAACCTTAGAATCTGGATTTTATGGTTCCAATAGGTTCGTATGATAATTTCGGACTTGGGCGTATGATCGGATTGGGTTTTAGATGACACGGGAACGTTTCGGCACCCAATATTGAAAGTTGGCATTTTGGGTGAATTTCATAAGTTTGGTTTGAAGTGAATTTTTACGTTATAGACGTCCGTTTGAGATTCTGAGCTTGAGAATAGCTTCGCATGGTGATTCTGGACTTAGGAGCGTGTCCGGATGTGGATTTGGAGGTTCGTAGGTCGTTTAGGGATCATTTGGCAAAAGTTAAAAATTTGAAGGTTTTTGGGAAGTTTGACCGAGAGTGAACTTTTTGATATCGGGTCTCGATTCCGATTCCGGAAGTTGGAGTAGGTCCATAATGTCATTTAGGACTTGTGTGCAAAATTTGAGGTCAATCGCACGTGATTTGGTAGGAATCGAACGTGCGAATATGTTTTTAGAAGTTTCGAGTTTTCATGATTTGATTGATGCATTTTGACGTCTGATTCGTGCTTTTAGATGTTATTCCGGCATCTCGATCGGACAAGCAAGTTCGTATGATATTTTTAGACTTGTGTGGATGTTTGGTGCGAAGCCCCGAGGGCTCGGGTGAGTTTCGGACGCGTTCGGATGGATGGGGAGACTTCAATTTTCTGGTTTTTTTTTGTTGGTGTCTCACGTATCGCAAATGCGAGATTTTGTTCGCATTTGCGAACCTAACATTTGCGAGACATGCTTCGCAATTGTGAAGAAGCCTGGCCAAGGCAGGACTCGCATTTGCAAAGATTTTGTTGCAATTGCGACCATCGCATTTGGGAACAAGGTGTTGCAGTTGCGATTCCTGCGACCTTGACAATGGGGGCTCAGCTTCGCATTTGCGAAGATTTTGTCGCAATTGCGACACCTGCGACCCGTGCAACAACTTTTATTGCGGAACTTAGCCTTATTTTCCTCATTTTCCACTTGGTTTTAGACGATCTTGAGAGCATTCTTGTGAGGGGTTCCATCAACATCAAGAGGTAAGTGATCCCTATCAATTCTTTAGTTAAATAAACGAATCATAGGTGGATTTAACATGAAAAATAGTAGGATTTATGGGATTTTTGAGGAAAATCTGGGTTTTTGATAAAAATAAGATTTAACCATGAAAATGGTTGTGGAATTTAGTGAAAATCATATATTTGAGTTCATGAGGTTATGGGTAACAACTTTCTTCAAATATTTCCGGAATCCGGGCACGTGGGCCCGGGAGTGAATTTAGGAATTCTTCAATTAGATTTGAAAAATCACTTTAATAGTGAGGATTTGAGCTTTTTAACATGTATTGACTATTTTATATAACATTTGACTAGTTTTGAGTCGTTTGGCACCGAGTTGAGGGTTTAACGCACAATTATGGACCGGAAAGTAAGCTTTGAGATGAGACAAATCTCTTTTCTAACCTTGTAAGAGGATATTAACCCCATAGGTGAATTGATTTAATATGTGCTTCTATTTATGGGAGGCTACGTATGCACGAGGTGACGAGAGCCCGTACATAGCTACTAAGTATGCTTATGTCCGGGTAGTCTAGGATCCAAATCATGTTATACTGTGATTTTTCACCCTACTTGCTAATTTAATTGTTTAAAACATATTGGAACTTGATAAATGAATTATAGAAGGTCAAATTTTATTTACTTGAGTTTTGGACGGGTTGCTTGACCGCTAATGAGAATTGGTGTTTTTTTAAATAATAGCCTCTTAATAATCTTTGAATCGGTTGTTTATGAAGTCTTTTCTCTTATTGTTAAGCGGGCCGAACGCCTCGGTAATAGAATATATGCATCTATTGTTCGTGCTATTCGACCCTCGGCAGTGCACAATTTATATATTTGTATGTTGGATGGCTTGTACGACCTCGACGTAATTCGTGCATAATAATTCTTGGAGCCCAATTATAATTGATATTGTTTCATTGGCTTGAGAGATTAATTTGTTAAATGATGAAAAATAATTTGGGATTTTCTATTAGTGAAAGAATTGTTCATTTATTTCTTGTTATTGAGTTTTCAGCTGTATTTATATAGTCCATGCTTAGATATAATTTCAGTATTTTATTGTTAGCCCATAGTAAGTATCGAAGTCGACCCCTCGTCACTACTTCTTCAATGTTAGACTAGATACTTACTGGGTACATGTTGTTTATGTACTCATGCTACGCTTCTGCACTAATCGTGCAGGATCTGAGACAGGTGCATCTGGTTATCAGTCCGGCGCGCATCCTTGACTTCCTCAGACTTAGTGGTGAGTTGCCTTTCGAGCCCATTCTGCAGCACCCGAAGTGTTCCTTTTGTTTTTACTTTCTGTCTATTTCACTTCAGACAGTAGTGTAGTTTTTTTTTGTATATTCTACTAGTAGCTCATATACTTGTGACACTAGGTTTTGAAAATTATGCTCGTAGACACATGATGATTTTTAGGTTATTTTACTTATCTTATTTGCTCTTAAAATTAGTTATCTCTCATCTCATTAATTTTTTTACTTCCTATTTATGCACTACTCAAAAAAATCAGTTATTTTAAAAATAATAAAAGAAACAATCATGTCGTTAGCTCACGGTTGGCTTTTCTAGCAGTAGCGTCGGGCGCCATCACAACCCATCGGAGAAAATTAGGTCGTGACAACTGCTATAAAATGCAAGTGCGTAGAGGAGAAAAGTCCATACTGCTACTATGTGGACGATTATTGCAACAATTTGTGGTTGACATGTACGTCAAATTGGAAACAACGAGACTTGAGTATTTCCGATTTAACCAATAAAATTTTAAAAGGAAAATATTGCAAGGTATAATGGATAGTATCATGGCTGGAGAATATAGAGGAGATAAATTTGGTCAGAGAGTACTACTTTCGCCGTCATTTATCGGAGGTCCTAGGGATATGCGTCACTGATATATGTATGTTATGGCACTGGTTCAACGTTTTGGCAAACCAGACCTATTGATCATAATGACATGTAATGCTGATTGAGCGGAGATTCAAGAAAATTTACGCGAAGGTCAACTTCCTCAAGACAGGCCTGACTTGGTGACAAGAGTTTTCAGAGCTAAATTGCAGGACTTAAAGGATCAAATATTCCACAAACAAATATTTGGGCAAATCGCAGCGCATGTATTTGTGGTTGAATATAAAAAAAGAGGTCTACCTCACATACACCTTTTATTAATACTTAAAGAAGGACATAAGATAACATCCCCAGATCAGTATGACAAGTTTATTATAGCGGAACTGCCAGACAAAGACGAATATCCACTATTGCATGAATTAGTTGTCAAGAGTATGATGCACGGTCCATGTGGAAACTATCGTCCATCAAATCCCTGTATGAAGGATGGTCAGTGCAAAAATCATTATCCTCGACCATTTAATAATAAGTCAATATAGGGAAAGAATGGATACCCTATTTATAGGAGAAGAAATGATGGGAAGAGCGTAAAAGTTCGTGGCATATTCATGAATAATCAGTGGTTTGTACCCTATAATCCTTATCTACTAACTCGATGCAATTGTCATATTAATGTGGAGGCTTTCTCCGGAGTTAAGGCAATAAATATTTGTACAAATATATATATAAAGGTCACGAGTATGTTGTTTATATTGAATCAGATGATGAAGAAAGAATAGTTGATGAAATTAAAAACTTCCAAGATGTGCGTTGGGTCTCTACGCCAGAAGCACTTTAGAGAATTTATGAGTTTAATCTCAGTGAGATGCAATCTCCGGTCATTAGCCTTCAGCTACATCCCAGATAAACAAGCAGGTATAATTTTTATATCTAAAGTGAACTTCGTTACAATAGCAGAGATTTCAATCTTGGAAGATGCACTACCGCCTTTTTAACAATCGTTATATGCTATCAAAAACAAAACTCTAGAGTCAATTCTCTTTCTTCTAATCTCTTCGTCTTCTTATCCAGGTATCCTTTTCTTTCAATTTTTGCTCACCGATGGACTGAATGACTATTTAGAGTTTGTTTTCTTCAAAACTATATTGCAGAATAACATAGAGGTGTTAATTTCATATAGGTACTTGCATATCCTCTGACGACTAAAGTTCTGTGAAATTTTGGATAGAGACAATGGCATACAACCTAATACCCCATGTTCTGAAATATAACTTTGTCATCACGTAGGTGAGTTTCATATAAAGTATTTTATTTTACTGATTTCTCGAAAATATAAATTCCTTATGCTAAAGTTTGTCAGACGCACAATTAGAATCAATTACAATCCCATTGAACCTTAGGTAGCAAAGGCTGCAGCTGAGGTCCCCAAATTTGACTGAAATGTAAAAGATGTCATGCTTGGTTGGTATCAGGTAAATGATAAATTATTTCATATAAGCGCACTTTATTGAACTCTTTTAAAATACAAAGACTTGGGAGTTTGGAGTATAGAATCTAAATACAAGGCTGTTCGAGAAGATCTGACCCCTTATTATATGTTTCACAAATGGTATGAACTTTACTTCATTGTTTTTAGTTTTATCATGGTTTCATTTCATTGACTTTGTTATAGATATTGTACTTTTATTTTGTGGATATCTATTATGCTGGAGTAGTATCTTGAATTCTTGGTAGGACATATTTTTAGTTGCAAGTGGTGATCGCTGGCTAATACATGAACCAATCAAATATAGACTAGATGTGTACTTAGAGTAGAGTTCTTTATATTTTATGTTATGTACTTAGAGTACAGTCCTTTATATTTTATGTTATCCCTTTGTAATAATTATATAAACACATCTAGTGGAATGAAATAATTATTCTACCAAAAATAATTGTTCTACATAGTATCATTATGAGCCTTGATCCTAGGGCTTCCATACCCCTAAACCTAGACTATGAATGAGCAGTGCGCATCTTGATTTTCATTTTTGAGTCCAGTTAAGAGTAGTTTAGGCTCTTGATGCGCATTGAGCAACTTCCCTCGTGTTATAGTCCGGAAAATTTTGGAATTCTGCTCGGTGTATAAATCCATTATTTGTGGAATCACTGGAATAAGTCTGAGCTTTTTCCTTTCATAAATCCTAGTCTGTCTTGCTCTCAGAGGACTGTGATGATGATCATGTTGATGTTTAATCATAGATCTAAAGTGGGATCTTTTATTGTCAAAATCAACAAAACGAGGAACCTTCGGCATGATGGAGAAAGACTTCTCTAGTAGGCCAGGATTCTGCCGCACAAAAGCATTAAGAAGTTTCCTGTGCTTCTCTGCAAATTTTACGAAAGCAATGCCTTACCGTGGCCGCTGCCAGGCTTGCGGCATCCAAGGACATCCGCTGCGGGATTGTCCAACTCATGGATGGATGCTTCAGCACCTCCCACCTCAATCTGCTGCCCCTCGCCCGCTGCCTCCAGCACCTCCTGTAGCGCCTCCTGCCGCATCTTCCCGCCAGCCTGCACCACGTCCATGGCAGCCTCCGCCTTGGCAATCGTTCCCACAGCCGGCTGCCCACTATGCTGCTTCCATGCCTGCTGGTTATGCTCCATATTCTGGTTATTCTTCAGCTGCCTATGGGTCTTCCTATATGCCTCCACCTGAGGCCGGTTTTCAGGCTTTTCATGAACAAGGTCCGACATATGGCAGTTCTGTTCCCGCACCGGGTCCTTCATGGCTTCTTGACAGTGGCGCCACTCACCATATCTCCACCGACCTAGCAAACCTTTCCCTCCACCAACCTTTTCCGCACACTGACTCTGTCTACATTGGAGATGGGACCGCGTTCCTATCACTCATACTGGTTCGACCACTCTCCCTACCTCACATCGTTCTCTTCATTTACATAACGTATTGCATGTTCCTACTATGAAAAAAAACTTGCTTTCCGTCTTCCAGTTATGTAAGTCTAATGATGTGGCAGTTGAATTTACTTCCTTTGGTTTTGTTGTAAAGGATCGCAGTTCGGGGACTCACCTTCTGGCGGGATGCACTAGAGACGGGACCTATGTATGGCCCTCATCTAGCCCCTCTGCCTGCGTTTACTTCTCGGATGCTCATCCTCCCTATACTGTCTGGCATTCTCGCCTTGGTCATCCGGCTTCTGCCATCTCTCGTCACATTTTATCGCATTATCAGTTGCCTTATTCTAGCTTCGCACTTAATAATAGCTGCACTGCCTGTAGTTGCAGCAAAAGTCATAAGTTACCTTTTTATGATTCTTCCATTATTTCCACTAGACCGTTAGAGTATATTTTCTCTGATGTATGGACATCTCCTGTTTCATCTAGTGAAAATTTTCGTTATTATGTGCTGTTTGTTGACCGTTTTACTCATTATATGTGGCTGTATCCGATGCGGCATAAGTCTGATGTGCGATCCATTTTTGTTACGTTTCAAGCACTGGTTGAAAATTATTTTCAACTTAAAATTAAGTGCCTTTACTCAGATAATGGGGGCGAGTATCTTGCCTTGTCCTCAACAAGGCGACAAGTTAAACTTTTATGCGCATATAGTTCTAATGTGACACTTGAGCATCAAAAGTTGACTTTATTCATCATGGAAACTCGTTCTTTCATGTAGGTCATTGTGGATCCCAAACTCCTTCTCCTCTACTCTCCGCTTTCCTATCTCCCTTAAGAATTTAGCGCTCAATCCAAAGATTTGCGAAAGGTTCACTCATCTCTCAAGAGAATGTCTCAATTACGGCTTTAAGTACCATAGACTTGCCCTGCCACTAATGTAAGTTCACTCAGTTTGAAATCACGTAGGGCTTTTTCGGAATGCAATGAAGGCTTTTGGACTAAGGTTGGATATGCTATGATAGAGCGGGTTCATCTTTCCTTAAGCACTCCATTTTTTTTTTGTTCTCTGCTCATGCTTTGCCAATTCTTTGAGGCATTTTCTTTTCCTTAGGGGAACTAGAGAGACTTAGCATCACTCTTTCTTGATCATGACATTCATTTTCTCCCTTTTCGATTTTTTCATGCTTTGCATCATTACTTTTCTTTGAATCCCTTCAACTCTTCCACTTATTCACTTTCTTTTATATTTTTTTATTGCGTTTCCTTCTCATCATTTATTTTTCATTTTTGTTCCTTGATACCTCTTTCGGGTTCCTAGTCTCTCCCCCAAACTTACGTTAGCCAATTGTTTCACAAGAGTGTTAAAGAAAGCTCGGGTGCCAAGAGAGGGTCGACAAAAACGGGTACATGCTTGTAACATGGTTATCAAATGAGAAAAGCTTGAGGCTCAAATGGGTTGACTAGGGATAACAACATTGGTAGGTAAAGGAGAATTCAAGTGGGTCAAGGAAGGCCTACAATCACTTCTCAAGCCAAGCAAAACTTACGATTTCGCTTTGAAACACATTCGGGGCAAGTTCTAGACCATTCGCACGGGTACTTGGACTTGCAACAAAAACATCTCACCTCTCACGCAACTGGATTGTTAAAAGAGGATAGAGTCGAGGGCCCACATGACCACATTCAAGATTAAAAATCACTACGGTTCGATTATACCACTCGATGATTGCCTAAGTCAACACAAGAGTCACAAAGTCACTAACTAGAGCTATTTCTTTCCAAAAGACTTGTTTTTAACCATATGCACGTAGTTAAGTGTGTTGGTACCAAGTGAAGCATGTTTGACTCTTCGAGTATGACTTAATTAGGTCTTTTTATTTATTACTACTACTATTATTACCTAAACACCAAAACAGACTCAATCCCTTAAGAAGGTTGTCACGCCATCCATCGTTGGGAAGAGTCACCCAGTTCACACAAAAACTACCTTTGGAAAGAACCATGGCTAGAAAACCAAAGGCTTATTAGCTACAGAAACACAAAAAAGAAGCTATTAAATTAGAAAGAAGCTACTAATTCAAAAAGAACCTAATTAGTTAAATACTAACTAATAAAAGAACACATGTAAAGAAGCTACAAAGCAAAACCTATCGAAAGCATAACGAATATACATAATGAAAGAAGATATATACATAATGAGGGAGGAGAAGAGAGAATATATACAAAATAAGGAAAAAGAAGAAAATACTATCAGTTATTACAAACCAATTGTCTCAGAATCATCAAAATATATCAAATAAACTCCACCCCCCTACCGAATAAAAATAAGTATTGTCCCCAATTCTTAACAAAATAAAAGTAACGGAAGGGTAAGAGTGAAGAAAACTCCCTATGGCTCCTTGGTCATCTCTGTGTCCACAGCAGCATCACCAACGTTAGTCTCATCCAACTGGATCTCATCATCATCAACTCCAGGCGTGACTGGGTTGGTGAACATCTGATCTACTGCCTCGGCAGTGTCAGCAACAAAGTCTGGCTCCTCAGACTAGCCAGCTGGTGCTGTATGTGCTGGGCCTGGGTGGTGCGGGTCTATCAGCATGTCAAATGGAATGTCTCCGGGTGCTGCAAGCTTGGTAATCTGTCTCCGGAGTTTCTCCACTGACTTCTTGGAGGCCTGGGACTTCCACATCTTCTTCACTTTCTTGCCCAGCTCTTCTATTACTGACCCGTGCTGCACCAAAGTGGTCATGATTGTGTTCTGATTCTCCAAGAGCTTCTTCAAAGTTTCTTCAATTGTGGGGGGGATATGGGGTGCCGGAATGGAGGACCGTGCTGCAACATTACTGGATATGTCAGACAGCTTTGCAGTAGCTGTCTGCATCTAGTTGTTGAGGCTTGCTAATGTCTGGGAGACTCGCAGCGTAAATAGTGGGGCAGTGGGCATCGGCACTAGCTTGAAAGCCGAGGTGGAGCCTGTTATGGGGGCTGCTGGAGGCACTGAGGCTGAAGGTGGGGGCATAGCTGCTGCACTAGCTGATGGCTCTGCTGAAGTGGAAGGTATGTCGACTGTCTCTGCAGCTACCACCAATGGCTCATCAGACTGGCCTATGGTGATAGTCGGCTGACCCTTTTCTTAGGGTTGTGTGCATCCATCAACGAATACCATGAGAAGGGATTTTTCGCCCGCACCTTCGTATCAAAATCTCTCAGCTCCACCCGTGCATCCGTAAGATACTTCGTAATTATGTTGGGATATGGGTAGGAGGTATCAGCTTGCCTGGCGACCACATATATGTTGGCCGACATCACGGCACACCTATTGATCGGGTACCCGGCCATGATGGAGGCGACTAGAACTGCCCACTGGATAGGAAGATTGTTTCATTCTGACATGGGTCGAGTCAGCTACATACAAAGGTCTGCCATCCCTTCACCTCAAAACTCAGGGTGTTCCTGTGAATAGACACCGCTGCAGTAATTCATTGTGGTGGTGGCCCTGGAGCTGCTAGAATCTCAGCTAGCCATGGGCGAGCTGCATCTCCCATAGCCAACTTCTCCAAATACTGTGCGGGCTCAACATCAGCAAACCCCAAGTAGGTGTTCAATGTGTGCTGGTCAAAACGCACCTTCAGGTTCCTCACTTTAGTTATCTTTGTCCCTTTCTTGATGTGCGCCACATTGGTGTAGAACTCCCGGACAAGATATTCCTTTGCATCCACTACGCTTTGGGTGAACCACATCCACCTCTTCCGCTCTCGAAACTGCCTCAAGACTGTCGGGTTATACTTTTCTAAATCTTGTAATTGGAAATGTCGCTCAAGAGTGAGCGACCTCACCGGCCACCACCCACGGAAGCTAGTGAAGGCAGCCAGACTGACGAACCGGTCCTCCCAGACCTCTTTCTTCTTCAACCGCTCAAGGCTGAAAACTGTAATATCTCCCCCTCGACCATCATCTGGAATGTCATCAACTGTAGTCGCTGGTGCCTCAGGGACAGGTGTAGAGGAGGGCTTGGAAGCCTGACTAGCACTTTCTGAACCCTCGAAGGTGCTATGTGATGTGGAAGGCTCGTCCAGGAGTTGATACCTTCCTGGTGGCTTTGATTGGACAGCCGGCAGCTCTTGAACCGAGTTGCCCTCCGATGATTCCCTAGACGGGGCATAAGAACTGGATTCAGAGGGCTCTACATTTCTCCCTCGGCCAATTGTATACTTATTTGTGATTACATTTTGGAGGGCAAGGGGTAAAGCACTCTTGCCTCGACCCCTGGAAGGTTCACCCCTCCCCTTTGAGGTATCACCTCTGCCTCGAGATCTAACCATTTTCTGTACCAAGCAACATCAGGTGTCATTTTAATTCAAGTGCAAACATACAAGAACACACTAGAGAGACAATGAACAATACAGTGTAAAACATGCTTGTAGGGTAGGGGAGTGCGGTCTGCAAAATTGTCATTGCAACCGCAGACTGGGCATTGCGGACCGCACAATTTAATCTTGCGGCCGTAGAATTGGATTTGCGGTTCGCACAATTGTCAGTGTGACCGCAGAATTGGATTGCGGTCCACACAATTGTCATTGTGGCCGCAGCTCAGATACCACCAATACGCCCACTCTCTGATAACAGAGAATGGGCTATTTTGCGGCCGCAATCACTTTTCTGCGGTCCGCACATTTTTCATTGCGGCCGCACATGTGAGTAATCAAATTGACAACTCTCTGATAATAGAGAACTAGTTGTTTTGCGGCCGCGATGGGATTTCTATGATCTGCACATTTTTCATTGCGGCCGCAGAATCATGCTTGACTAATATGCCCTAATTTCAACTTTTGCGGACTGCAATTTCTTGTGCAGCCGCATATTCAACATAACTACGATCAGAGTTCTAGGGTTTGCAATTTTTGCACAAGTTTGACATGGTGGTAGTGTATAATCATGAAAACCTATTTGCCCATTCCCCATAGAGCAAGTACTAGTTGACCCACTACAGTTTTAACCCCACATGGTTGTATAATTGAATTCTACTGACAATTGGCCTAAAACTAACTAACAAGTTGTAAATTAAACTAAAAATTAAAAAATTCTACAAGTAATTAAGGCATACTAGATTTGAAGTACTGCAATTAAGTGATCACATATGTTGAGTGTGTGTGGCAGATGATTTACTAGTTTTAGACTTGTGAATGCTCAGAGAGGGAAAAAAATATAACAGTAACTCTAGGCTTTCTATTTATACTAGACGGTTCTGACTGAGGGCCAGAGAGTTCAGTGCAATCGCAGAATTCCTATTGTTGTCCGCACTCTGTTACATGGGGCTCAGAAGCCTTTTTGTTTTGCGGTCTGCAAATTTGGCTGTACGACCGCAGAATTTGTTGCGGACCGTAGATTTTGACTTGCGGCTGCAATTTGACCATTTCTCTGACAAACCAACTTCAGAGAGTTGGCATTTTTCCTTTCAATTTGTGCGGTCCACAATGCAATTGTGCGGCCGTAGTTCGCCTTTTGCTGGAGCAACCAAAATTGTGCGGTCCGTTCAATACACTTGCGGTCCGCACTTCTTTCCACACTTAGCCAATTTTCTGGGCACAATTCCTATAAAGTACACTCATCCCTGCAACATACTTCAAATCCAGTTAGCACAAAAATAACACCTATATACAGAAGAAGAAAAGAAAAGAGAAAGAAACATGGGTTGCCTCCCAAGAAGCGCCTGATTAAATGTCGGGACACAACGCAGAGTACCATCATTTGAAATGAATCGCCGCCACTAGGTGGCCATCATCAACCTTTCCCAAATAGTGCTTCACCCGGTGACCATTGACTTAGAAAATCTCATTGTTTTTGTTCTTCAAGTCCAATGCACCAAAAGGCGTTACACCCACAATTTCAAAGGGACCACTCAATTTAGATTTTAGCTTTCCGGGAAATATCATCAACCATGAGTTGAACAACAAAACAAGATCGCCTACCTTGAACTCCCTGTTCCGAATGTATTTGTCATGGAGGTATTTCATCTTCTCTTTGTACAAGGACGAACTTGCATAGGCATGGTACCAGAACTCATCCAATTCATTCAAATGTGCAACCGGCAAGTTAGCAGCTGCATCCCAATCAAGATTCAATTTCTTTAAAGCCCACATGGCTTTGTGCTCAAGTTCCACCGGAAGATGACAAGATTTTCCAAATACCAACCGGTATGGAGACATTCCGATAGGAGTTTTGAAAGCAGTCCGATAAGCCTATGGTGCATCATCAAGCTTCCTTGACCAATCCGTCCGGCTAGCATTCATTATTTTGGACAAGATACTCTTTATCTTTCGGTTGGAGACTTCCACTTGACCGATAGCTTGTGGATGATAGGGAGCCATAACTTTATGAGTGACACCATACTTGCTAAGCAAAGTGTCAAAAGCCTTGTTGAAAAAATGCAACCCCCATCGCTTATGATAACCCGCTGAGTACCAAACCTAGTGAAAATATTCTTCTTCAAGAACGCCACCACACTTCTCGCTTCATTGTTGGGTAGAGCAATGACCTCAATCCATTTAGACACATAATCAACCGCGACCAAGATATAGGTGTTTCCACAAGAACTCACAAAAGGGCCCATGAAGTTAATACCACACACATCAAAGATATCAATCTCCAAAATGGTAGTGAGAGGCATTTCATTTTTCTTTGAGATTTCACCAGCCCGTTGACATTCATCACATCTTTGTAAAGAGTGGGCCAATAGAAATCGCAACTTAGCACTTTGGCCACCGTTCTTGCTCCGCCATGGTGACCACCATAAGGCGAAAAATGGCACACCTCAAGAATGTCACTGTGCTCTTCGTCTGGCACACATCTTCTAATTACCCCTTCCATGCAAATTCGAAAAAAGGTATGGCTCGTCCCAATAATAATCTTGACAATCCTGTTTTAGCTTCTTCCTTTGATTTGACGAGAACTCATCGGGGATGATTCCACACACAAGAAAGTTTGCTAGATCTGCGAACCATGGCACCTCCTTCATTGAAATAGCCAAGAGTTGCTCATCGAGGAAAGAGTCATTGATTTAAAGGCCATCATGCGGCCGCTCATCGAGGAAAGAGTCATTGATTTAAAGGCCATCATGCGGCCTCCCCTCCTCCTCCAAACGATACAAGTGGTCTGCCACTTGATTTTCTCTCTTGGATGTCAATATCAAACTCTTGCAACAATAGCACCCATCTCATTAACTGAGCTTTGGATGTTTCTTGCTCATAAGATAGCGAAGTGCCACATGATCCGTATGAACAGTAAACTTTGCACCCATCAAGTACGGGCGGAACTTCTCAATTACAAACACAATGGCAAAGAGCTCTTTCTTAGTAACAGTGTAGTTGACTTGGGCATCATTCATGGTCTTACTAGAATAGTAGACCAGATAAAAAATCTTGTTGATACATTGCCCCAAAACTGATCCAACCGCTACATCACTAGCATCACACATAAGCTCAAAAGGGATACTCCAATTAAGATCGGTGATAATGAGAGTGGTTGTCAATTTCAACTTTAGCAACTCAAAGGCTCTCATGCAATCATCATTAAAATGAAACTTAGCATCTTTCTCTAAGAGCTTATATAACGGGTTCACCACTTTTGAAAAATCTTTGATGAAACGCCGGTAGAACCCCACGTGACCTAAGAAACTTCGCACGCCTTTCACTGAAGTTGGAGGTGAAAGTTTAGAAATCACCTCTACCTTTTCCTTGTCGATCTCTATGCCATTCTTTGAAATTTTGTGGCCAAGGACAATGCCCTCCTCGACCATGGAATGGCATTTCTCCCAATTTAGCACCAAGTCCGTTTCTTCACACCTTGCCAATACTTTATCCAAATTTTTCAAGCAATCATCAAAGGAATCCCCGACGACTGAGAAGTCATTTATGAAGACTTCAAGGTAATCCTCGACCATATCCGTAAAGATCGCCATCATACACCTTTAAAAAGTCGCCGGTGCATTACACAAGCCAAATGACATCCGCTTGAAAGCGAAAGTACCATAGGGACATGTAAAAGTTGTTTTCTCTTGATCTTTCGGAGCAATAAGGATTTGGTTTGTAGCCCGAATATCCATCTTGAAAGCACGGCTGGACAACTTATCAAGCATTTGGTCAAGGAAGGGAAATGAAAAATGGTCCTTCCTTGTGACTTTGTTTAGCTTGCGATAGTCCATACACACTCTCCACCTGGTCATCGTTCTTGTGGGAATCAACTCATTTTTGTCATTGGTGATCACCGTCATTGCCCCCTTCTTTGGGACACATTGCACCAGAGAAGTTCATGAACTATCGGAAATGGGGTAGACAACCCTGACATCCAACCACTTGATAATCTCCCTTTTTACCACTTCTTGCATAGCTTCGTTGAGTCTCTTTTGATGTTCAATAGATGGTTTGGCATCTTCCTTTAAGTTAATCTTGTGCATGAAAAATGCGGGACTTATTCCCCGAATATCCGCCAAAGTCCACTCAATAGCATTCTTCCTCTTGTGGAGCACCACCAATATGGAGTCAACATGCACGTTAGTCAAACAAGAGGAAAAAATAACCGGTAAAGTAGAACAACGGCCAAGAAATTCATATCTAAGATGTGGAGGCAATGGCTTCAACTTCAAGGTAGGAGGCTCTTCAATTAAAGGCTTTGTAAGAGGAGTTTTCCTATTCTCAAGATCCAAGAAAAGTTTCCGGGGTTCATAGTTGTACGACCCATTCCTTGCAAAGAATTCACACATCCATGAAGCCATCCATCTCATCATCATCAAAATTGAGCGAGACGGCCTACAACATATCACCCGCATTAATCTTGGCACTTGTATCATCAAAAATCACATCGGTCACCAAGTCTACAAAAGAACACACTTCATTGCTATTTGGTTGCCGCATAGATTTGCAACACGTGGAACACCACCTTTTCATTACCCACCCGGAAAGTGAGTTCTCCAGCTTCCACATCAACAAGAGCCTTCCTCATAACAAGGAATGGTCTTCCAAGAATAATCAGCACCTCATAGTCCACTTCACAATCAAGAATAACAAAACTCACCGAAAGAATAAACTTATCAACACGAACCAATACATCTTCAATCACTCCCAACGGTCTTTTCATTGTACGATTGGCCATTTGTAATCTCATAGATGTGGGTCTTGGTTGCCCAACTCTCAAGGTTTTGAAAATGAATAAGGCGTCAAATTGATACTTGCCCCAAGATCACAAAGAGCTTTAGCAAACTCGGCATTTCCAATGGTACAAGTGATTGTGAAAGCACCGGGATCTTCTAATTTAGGAGCCATCGAATGCACAATTGCACTCACTTGATGAGTGACTTTGATAGTTTTAAAATTCATCGACCGCTTCTTTGTCACCAAATCCTTCATAAACTTTGCATAACCAGGCATTTGCTCCAAGGCTTCAACTAATGGCACATTTCTCGAGAGACTCTTCATCATGTCAATGAACTTTTTGAATAGATTCTCGCCATTTTACTTGGAAAGCCTTTGAGGATATGGAGGAGGTGACTTAGGCAATGGTGCCTAAGCCTTTTGCACTACCGGTTCCGGTATGTCAATAACATGATCTCTAGACAGGTTCACTTCCTCTTGAGTCTCTTCCATAGTGTCATCAATATGAATCTGCACTTCATCATTTTCTTGCACCACATTGTTCGTGATCTCTTCTTCTTCTACCACTTGCTCATCATCCACAAGTTGCCTTTGACTTGAGGTGGGTGCATTCCCACCTCTTCCACTTCTTGTAGTAACAGCCATGGCATGCCTCATATTGTTCCCACCCTTTGGGTTCACCACCGTGTCACTTGATAGTGCCCCCTTAGGAAGAGAATTTAAAGCTTGAGAGATTTGCCCCATTATCACTTCTAAGTTGCGGATCGTGTTGTGTGAAGAAAGTTGGGCATTAGAATCAGTATTCTTCTCCATTATTTGCTTGAACATGTTCCTAATACAACCCATTTCATTGTTGGAAGAACTAAGACCATGGGAAGAATAAGGAGGTGGATTGTTCGATTTTTGATACATCGAGGGCCTTTGAAAACTCGATCCCTGATTTTCTTGATTATTATTTCCACCGGCCTTGATTGTTGCCTCCCCAATTGTCTTAGTTATTATTGTTACGCCAATTCCCTTGACTATTGCCTCCACTCCAATTGCCTTGATTATTGTTGTTATTTTAATTGCTTTGATTGTTTCCACTACTCCAATTACTTTGATTGTTTTGAGGTATCCATTGTTGTTGGCTTGGGCCTTGGAAGTTGTTTCTTTTTCCTTGAAAGTTGTTCACATATTGGACCTCTTCTTCTTGGTCACTGTAGGAATCCTTTTGCTCAAACCCACTATCTTTTTGCACAAACTTTTCCACTCTTTGTTGCATTTACGGATCCTTTGTTCTCCATTTGTTTACCATCATGCTTACTCCCTCCATTGCATTGACTTGCCTTGGGTTTTGCACTTGTTGAAGTTGAGCCTTTGCTAATTGGTTTATGGTGGTGGTCAATTCGGCTATGGCTTGGCTATGGTCATGCAATACTTTGTGAAGGTGAATCACATTGGGATCCCCTTATGGAACATTAGCTCGGGATTTCCACGCCGAAAGTATCCGCCATCTCATCCAAAATATCACACGCCTCCGCATAAGGCGTAGTCATAAAGTTTCCACCGGAAAGTTGATTCACTACACATTAGTTGGTTGTATCGATCCCCCGATAGAAAGTTTGTTGAATCATGTTTTCTGTCATATCGTTGTTGGGACACTCTTTCATCATTGTTCTATACCTTTCCCATATCTCATGTAGTGGTTCATTGGGCTCTTGCTTGAATGTTAGAATTTCATCCCGAAGAATAGCCATGTGCCTGGGAGAGAAGTACTTAGAAATAAATTTCTCGCTAATTCATCCCAAGTATGATTGGAATGATTTGGCAAATGTTCCAACCAATCTAAAACTTTCCCCCATAGAGAGAAGGGAAGAAGCCTTAGCCTCAAGACATCCTTGAAGATATTAGTTTGTTTACAGCCCCGACAAGTATCTATGAACCCCTTCAAGTGTTTGTATGTAGTTTGACCCCGTGCACCAGTGAAGAACCCTCGTTGCTCGATCAAAGTGAGCATCATATTAATTATTTGAAAGTTTCCCACCCTAATACGGGGAGGGACAATAGCGCTTGCATACCCTTCATTTGGCAACACCCAGTGTGGAGCCGCTCGTGGTGGAGGTAGGGGTGGAGCGTGCACATAGTCATGAGGCACTCGACCTCGTCTATTAGCTTGAGATTCAAGAGAGAACTCATCCATTTGATCATCCTCAACGTCCACATCCCCTAAAGTTAAGTTTCCGAGCTCATTATTTGCCATGATTGCACCTTCAATGTCTCAACACGTTAGTAACAAGGAAGGAAAAGAAGATATTCCCGAAAAGACACCTAAATATATAGCTAGCACCGTTTATTAACTCCTCAGTAGCGGTGCCAAAAATTGATCTCGTCCAATTTCACACCTCAAATCCAGGTTATGAAATGGTTGATTGCAATAATAGTACCCAACAAGAGTCGGGATCGATTTCCGCCGGGAGCTATATATGGGAATTAGGAGTATATATTGTAGTATATGAGTTTAACTATCTTAATTTACACTTCCACATATTTGGGTTATTTCTATGTCTAATTTAAAACTAAGATTGCAAAGTTAAGAAATAAAACTAAGAGAATTGTTTTTGTTGTTTTTCAAGTTTTGTAAAAAGCATAGGGCTATGACCATCACCTAGGCGTTTGCCTAATGGGATATAAATTTTAATGCTTGTTTTATTGATTGGGGTGTATTATATCTATGGGCTCTCAATTACCCACACAATACCTCTCGGTTAGAGAGTGATCTCGCCCAATTTGGCTTTCTCAAGTCCAAATAGGTATTGCACGAAACGGTTGATAAAAGCTCAAGTCGGATAATTACTATCTCTAGGTTGAACCCTTTAATTGGGATTATCAATCTCTCGAGTGACCCAATTTCTTGTTAGCCAAGTTTTTCTAGACTAAGTCTCTCTTTCTCAAATAGAAACTAAGTCAAATAGGCATGAAATATTTGCAACCATTAATTTCATAAATTAAAGTGTGTACAAGGATAAATAATAAACACACAACCATAAACAAGTATTAAATTAAATACCCATAAGGTTTACACACTAGGGTTGGGTCACAATCCTAGTAAAAAATCTAGTTACTCATGCTTAAAATTGAAGAAATAGAATAAGAAATGCTAATTAAACTCATATTGCAAAATTAAAATGATAAAATATATGTAAAAATATCCCAAAATATGAAAACCTACTAAAAGAAGCAAAGAGAAACGGCTACTGTAACTGCTGACGTCAAAAAGTTGCTCTAATTCCGTGAAACTCTTCTGTTTATACAAAGCTGACAATTTCGGACAAAAATACTCTCGGGAGGTTTTGCGGCCACACAATTCCATGTGCGGTCCGCAGATGTCTTCAACTTGTCAGGAACTGGAGGTTTGCGGCCGCATAATTCTGATTTTCAGCTACAAGGCATTATTTCTTCGGTCCGCAGATTTGTCACTGCAGTCACACTTGGTCTTCTGCGGTCCGTACTTTTACGTCTGCGACCGCACAATTCCTGTGTGGTCCGCACTTCTGAGGGGCTTGGAAACTTGGGAATTTGCACATTCTCTAAACTTTGTTCCTAGCCATCTTTTGCGGCCGCACAATTCATGTGCGATCGGCACTTTCCACAGAAGTCTACTGGACCTCCCTTCATCATCTGCGGCAACAGATGAAATTCTATGGTCCGCACTTTGTGGGCTTCTGTGCCTTTTATTGCCTTGAGTTTAGATTACTCCTTTTTGAGTTGGATTTCATATCGGGAGTCCATCTTCCATTATTCCTGCAATTTAGCACATTTCATCAGTTTGGGGAACACAATTCAATATTTTTAGACTAAAACAAAAGCTAAAAAAAAGTGCTAATAAGTAGTCAAAATCCCCACTTATCAACCCGCTGAAAAGTTTCTGACGGTTGATTAGATGCACGTCTCTCCGTATTTAATGCCCCGAACACGCGTCATCCTATGATTCAGCAACTCTTTTGCCGGTTATCGAGGTAATTATGCCCACGATTTTAGCCGCCTCTTCCTTTATTTATACGCATCAACCTTCTTCTTTTACACTTCATAATTCTCTACACTTTCTCAATCTCTTTCCAACTCTCTTTATTCAACTCATACTTATTTTTAACTTTTAAAACCTTTATTTCCTTCTGATAATTATGTCCTCTTCTTCCAAAATCTTTCTTCAAAGAGTAAAGAAAATACTGATGATGCTGCTCCTCCTACAGTGAGCACCATTATTCCTAGAAAAATTATTACAACTAAAGACTTCGAAGAGAAGTTCCATTCTGCTAACTCCCGCACGTGGGCCGTTGGTGCGTATCCTTCTTCCATTCGTCATTCAAGCATCCCTGTTGTGAAGGAAGATTGTGGTTGTCAAGGTTTGGACATCATTGCTCCTAACCTAGCGGAGCGAGTAACCTTCTCCAAGAAGGGTATTACGTATGTTTACACATACCCTTCACTTTGGGCCCGTTCTCATTGAGCTGGGGGTTTGATTCCGTTATCTTGAAGTTTTGCTTCCACTACCAATTCTGCTTGGCATAGGTGATCCCTTCTGTGTGGTGTAGGGTAGCCTGCCTTCGACGGCTATGCCAAGAGACGGGGGAAGAGCTTTCCTTGGCTCGACTGATGAACCTTTATTCCCACGATTTTTTGTGAGGGAATGATAAACTTCAGCAAACGCAGTCACAATGCTTTGTTCACCAGCATGGATGATGACAACGACCGTGGGTGGATGGAGCGGTTCGTTGTAGTTACCACCAGGGATATCATCACAGCCACAACCACATCCTTTCTTGTATCTTGGAATCGCACACGTAAGTTCGATATCCACTCTCTTCTATGATTAAGAATTGTTCATGTTGTTTCTAACTCTTCTCTTTTGTTATCTTCGCGATTCGGTGGACACCTCGAAGGGTCAAAGGCTTGGACCAGTGGGTCCAGAAGATTTTTGATATTACCACACCTAAGACCCACTGATGGAAAGAAATGGCCCTCTAATACGGGTGGAAGGCCAAAAATCATGGTAAACTGATTCCTGAACTAACCTTGTCTCTATTTTCCACAAAAGAAGTTTTGGCTAATTTTTTTTCTGCCAAATGTAGGTCTACCACAGGGCTCAATTTCCGTCCCTGAGGAGGACGTTTTGGCCAATCCATCAGATGCAGTGAGGTTGTTACAGGAGGTCTTTTCCTAAACAGGTGTTGTCGGACCTGTTTCCGGTGCAATTGCATCCTCTCGGAGTCCCTGGCCAGAGAACAAGCAACCAAAAAGGTGACGCTCCTCTTCAGCCAAGGGAAAAAATAAGAAGGCGAAGAGTGTCGCGCCAAAGCCATCTGCAGACACTATGGTGATGAGCACCGTGCCCGAGCCATCCGCGGATGTTGTGGTGATTGACGATGATGGAAGAGCTAGTAATGACGGGGCTTCTCCACATAGAAGACGACAACCTTCATCAGCTCAACAAAATGATCAATCTGTTGAGCTAGTTATGCTAACCGAGGACGACGTCCCGATGCTCTGGGGGAATTTAATATGGTGGAAGATGATAACTCTCGCTTCCGAGCCCCATTCGTTGTTCCCAGTACCGTGAGGCCTGGTACCGGGTTTCTCCCATCTTTGGTTAATGAGCAACAAAATACTATGCTTTTGCCGCAGTTGCTTCACAACCTACAACGCCATTAGCTTCATCACCTTGCCAACACTGCCTTTACCACCAGCTGCTGCTGCATCATCTCCACCAGCCGCTGTCATCCGAAAGGAGGATGTCCCCCTTCCCCAGTCCCCAGTTCATGGGAAATTTGGACATAACTGTTCTGCCCTCTCCGGCGATCTCCAAAGGATGAGGAGTGTTACCTTCTCGATTTCTGCCCGATGTCATTTGTTGCCCCGTCCAGTGGAACTTGCTAATTATATGAAGCCTCTGGCTTCGGAAAGGGACAGGAATAAAATACAGTCTCTCTCGGGAGAGTGTTTGATCAACAATGCCATACATAACATGGCGGCGGTACGATCTTTGTTCCTTCTATATTTGTTGCGGCAGAGTTTTTAATTTGTACTTCTATTTTGCAGGCTAACTTCCTTGCTTCCGAGGGCCTTCAGAGATTGATCCTTGACAAAGAAAAGCTTATCTCCGCATGGGATAAATTGTTGGTCGAGCAGGATAAGATTGCTGCCAGCCTCCCAGAACTGGAAGCACGAGCTGCTGAGGCCGTTGAATTGGAGGCTCGATTGCAGCAAAGCGAGCAAGAGGTAGTGACCCTTAGCCAAGAGGCCACCCTGTTACGGGTACAATTTGAAGAAGCTAGGGCAAATCAAGTTGAGGTCCACAATGTCGTTCTTGCTGCATCCGATCGCGAGGCTGCCTCTACTAAAAGATTGAATTTTATTTGGAGGCGGCCTTGAACTCCAAAGCTGAAGAAGTTGCTGGTGCCGAGGAAAAGTATGCTCGGTTGGAAGAGAGGAATAAGAGATTCATGGAGCACAATAAAGTTTATAACTCCACTGTCTGTGACCTTGATGTCAGCCTCCAGGCCGCTAGATCTGAGCAGGATAACCTTTCATCGAGGTTGACTGTCTTAAGGAAGAGCTTCAGCGCTGAGCGGCTTCCCTTATTGTTGAAAAAACATATTTTATATATAACATGAGGAGAAAAACCTTGGAAGAGGCCAAAGCGGGCGTCATTGACTTTGATGCCGAAATCGCTAAGGCCCGTGAGCTGGAGTCAACTGCTCGAAGGGGTCTCTCGGTCCAACCTGATGCTACTGGCTCTTCTGGTTCTGATTCCTGTTCTGAGTTCTCTGCTTCATTGTTAGTCAGAGGAACAGTTCTTATGGCTTGCCTTAGGGTTTCCCCCCAGGGCGTGATTAACACTACGCTGAGCCCGAACCCTTTCACATTGGAAGCTCCGTCCGTGAACAAAGTCCAAACTCCTGATGTCAATTCTGACACCATCACTGCTTCTTTGGTAGCTAAAGGTAACAGTCCCCGATTGAAATTGACCAAAACTTGTGACTTAATCACAGTCCTAGGTTCATACTCTATATCAAATTCACTCATTTCGACGAACCACTTGGCTAGCCTACCTGAAAGTTCAGGTTAATGAAGAATATTCCGCAGTGGAAAATTGGTCACCATGGCTATTGGATGACGTTAGAAATAAGGCCTAAGCTTTTGAGTGGTGACTCCGAGAGCTAAGACCAATGTTTTTAGATGTGGGTAGTGAGTTTCTATTCCCATTAAATTTTACTAACATAATAGATAATATATTGCGTACCTTTATCCTCACGGATTAAAATAGCACTTACCACTACCTCCGAGACCACTAAGTAAATCAATACTTTTTCACCTTCCTCCGGTTTTGACAGTGATGGAGGGTTCGACAAATACCTTTTCAAATCCTTCAAAGTCTGCTGAAATTCCGTAGTACATTCGAAGTTGTTCTTCTTTTTGAGGAGTGAAAAGAAATGATGACATTTTTCCATAGACCGGGAAATGAATCTGCTCAAAGCGGCCAGTCTTCATGTAAACCTTTGAACCTCTTTTGCGCTTGATAGTTGGTCCCAAATGTCTTCGATGCCTTTAATGTTATCAGGATTAACCTCAATCACCCTTTGCGACACCAGGAATCCCAAAAACTTATCGAAGCTGACTCCGAATGCACATTACTCGGGGTTAAGCTTCATGTTTTGCTTCCTTAGGAAGTCAAAGGTTTCTTACAGGTGTTCAAGATGATCACATGCGTTCAAAGACTTAACCAGCATATCATCTATGTAAGCCTCCATGATTTTCCCTATTTGTTTCTCAAACATTTTGTTTACGAGTAGCTGATAAGTGGCTCCGGCGTTTTTTAGCCCGAAAGGCATCACATTTATAACAATATATGCCGAAGTTCGTTATGAACGAGGTTTTTTCCTGATCCTCCGGGTTCATCTTGATTTGGTTGTACCCAGAGTAAACATCGAGGAAACTCATTAACTCGTCCCCGATGTCGCATCAATTATTTGATCAATGTTTGGCAATGGGAACGAGTCTTTAGGGCACGCCTTATTTAGATCCTTATAGTATATGCACATGCGAAATTTATTGTTTTCTTTGGAACTACTACTACCTTATCTAGCCAGTCAGGATACTTTACTTCTCGGATTGAACCGATATCGAGCAAACGAGTTACCCCTTCTTTGACAAATTTTCTTCTGACCTCGACGATAAGGCAATTTTCCTGTCTTACCGGAGGGATGTTGGGATCCAGGCTTAGTTTGTGCACGGCCACTTCATGCGGGATACCTGGCATATTCGCATGCGACCACACAAAACAGTCAACATTAAATTTATGAAATTCGATAAATCCAGACATGAGCTCGGGGTTTAGCCCTGTTCCCAAGTGGAACTTCCTCTCCAAGAACTTTTCGAACAACGCAACTTGCTCAAGTTCTTTCACTGTGATTTTGTTGCATCTATTTGTTTTGGTACTTGAAAATATCTTGGTACCTGATAGGATTCGGACGACTCCTCCCCCTAGTTGACTTCGCTCGGCTGGGGAGCAGGTGATGGTTCCTGTAATTGCTATATTGCATGTTCCTTCCCTTTGCTATTGGAAACTGAGATTGCATTAATCTCCCTTTCCGCCGGTTGGTCTCCTCTTGTTTGTTTAATTCCCTTAGGAGTTGGGAACTTCAGTAATTGATGATACGTCGACAGCACGACCTTCATCTCGTGCAACCATGGTCTCCCCAGGAAAATATTGTAGCCCATATCACCGTCCACTACCTCAAAAAGAGCCTTCTTCATCACCCCATCTGCATTCTTGGGTAGCAAGATCTCACCTCGGGTTATTACACTTGCCGGATTGAACCCAGCGAGGAGTTTTATGGCCAAAATGAGACTTCTGGTCAGCTTGGCTTGCTCCAACACTCTCCACTGGATAATGCTGGCAGAACTTCTGGGGTCTATCAAAACACGTTTAATTTTAAAACCTAAGACATTAAAGAGATTACCAAGGCATCATTGTGTGGCAGCAATAATCCATCTGCGCATTCCTCCGTGAAAGTAATATCGTCCTCAACGACTTCCCAGAGTCTCTTACTGTGGGTTACTAATACCTTCTTCTTCTTTGCCGCCGAAAAGGTCACACCATTAATCTTGTTTCCCCCGAAAATCATGTTGATCGTCAAACGTGGCTCCTGCTTTCGAAGTTTTCGTGTTGTGACTATTGCAACCGTAATTGGTTTTAGCTCGATCACTTAAGAATTCCCTGGGATAGCCATTTTTCAGCAATGTCGCCACCTTTTCGCGCAAATGTCGGCAGTCCCCTGTTCGGTGGCCATTGGTCCCATGGTATTCGCACCACAAATTAGGGTCCCTTACTGGGATAAGATCTCATTGGCTTAGGGAACCGTGCTTCCTTAATGTTCCTCATAGCCGACACCAGCTCCACTATGCTGACGTTGAATTTGTATTCAGATAGCTTGGGGTAGGAGGAATCTCGGGAACCCGATATCTCTTTGCCCTGTAATGATCTGTTATAATGGCCGCGATCAGCCCTGCTATCGGTAGCAAATCTATTTGCTGATCGGAAACCCCTGCCGCATCCTTCGACCCTTTCATAGGGCACAAACTGACCCCTTAAAGACCGTCGATCTATGTCGAAATCATCCTTTGATTTCTCCTTATTCTTTTCCCTGTCCTGGCCCTTGGTTGATGCTGGAAAATCGAGCTGATCATCTTCAATTCTTATCTTTGACTCGTATCGGTTGGGAACATTTTCCCATGTTGTTGCCAGGAACTCAAGCAGACTTTCTTTTAATTTTCGAAAAGCATCGGAACTTCTCGGATTCAACCCTTTAGTAAATACTTCTGCTTCCCACTTGTCTGGTACGACCGGAAGCAACATTCTTTCTTTCTAAAATTTGGTCACGAACTTTCGCAACAATTCGGATTTTTCTTGTGCAATCCTGAATATGTCGGCCTTTCGGGCCTATACCTTTCTGGCCCCCATGATGATAGAATACGCGAGCATCTCGAAGGAATCTACTAAGTGCTTGGGCAAGAGCGAATACCATGTCAGGGCTCCATTCGTGAGGGTCTCCCCGAACTTCTTCAGTAAGACTGTCTCAATCTCGTGCGGAGCTAAATCGTTTTCCTTCACCGCTGTTGTATAGGTGGTGATGTGCTCCTGCGAATTCGAGGTCCCATCATACTTCGGCATGTCTGGCATCTTGAATCGTTTCGGGATCAACTTTGGTGCCGCATTTGGTTTGAACAGTAATAGGGTGTACTTCTTAGTCTGGTCCTTTCAATACTGGTGGTGCGCCCGAAATCTGATCAATTCGAAAATTTATTTCCCTCATAAACTGCATGAGTTCGGTTTTAAAGGGATCATTCTCATTGTTGTTATCGGATCCGCTATCGTTTCCCCCGGCCCTTTCAAAGCCGAGTTCCCCCCTCGGGGTGTTGTTGTCGACCCTCTGCGTTGTTTGATTTGGGGGAGCACCGGGAGGAACTGAACCTCGCCCATTTGCGTTGTTGGAACTTGGAAGCACCCGATAACGCCTACCTTAATTCCGTCATGACATGATCCTGTCATGAGAGATTATTCATAGTAGCCTTTTGTTTCTCCCTCAGGATCCACACTGTTTCAGCAACATGCTCTTCTTCAGCATTATCAAGAGTTGCCTCTCGAACGTGAAGCGGATACTACCCGCCATGGACCGGCGTGGCCTCGTCCCCCTCATTGCGGGTATCACTGATCGAATCTTCATGTTGAGGTTGATTTCATTGGCCCTCAATGTTGTGTGCGATGTTGACATCGTTATCTGCCATTTTCTATGATTTTGCTAAGAACAAAGAATCAAATACGTTAGTAACAGATGCAATGATCAACTCAATTACACAACTATCTAAGTCCCACTGTGGGCGCCAAACTGTTTACCCATAAAACGTACAGTTCAATTTGTACGTGGTTTATAGACAAGTTAATTAATTTGATCCCAAAATGATAAATAAATTAAACGAGAATGTTATACTTAGCTTTGAAATCGACGTAAGACGAGGGCAAAGCTTCCGGAGGCAGTAGTAACAATATTAATAAATAAGAAGATGAAATATTATTGAGCTTTTGAACAAAGTATAGTATCAGCTTGTCAAAAAATTCGTCTCCTCTACAATGATTGCTGAGCCTCTATTTATAATTGCATCTAGGGAACAAGGTCCTAGGATCAAGTCCTTCTTAAATGGCAATTATGAGAGCCATTGAAGAATGTGTAACGGTGCAGTGAATGTCATATCCTTTGTAACGGGCTATGTACTTAATGCTATAGAATATTCTCCATTAAACGCTACCGGGTTGCAAGCATTTATTCCGCCTTCATGAACACCATTCTTTTCAAGAACCAATGAGATTGCTACCTTCAGATCCTATTGCCTTCTGTCTTCGGCTCCACGTATCGCTTCATCATGCGAGCATTTAATATGAACATATTTTATCCTATACACAAATCTGGTTTCTTAGGTTATATACTTATTTTTACACCATTTGTGCATTAACCATATCATAGTAGATTACTTATATATTTTTTCGGCTTATCAGTTCCAAATAAGTTTCTGCAACATTTATAAGTCTTTATTTTAACATTGTCCTACGGCTGCTTGTAAAAAATAGCAGTAGAATATATTCAAACAACACAAGTTTCAGAAATTTGCACTACTATATATGTCACTTTCCATACATTTTCTTGGTCACATTATTACTATTTAAAGAGTCAAGTAAAACAAACCCCTAATCAAAATGTTAACTTACATTTCACATGTTGGACTTGATACTCTGTTAAGAATATACTCACATGGTTTCCAAAATTAATGTCTTTTATTTAGAATAAAAAAGAATTTGATATATGAATCATTTGTATGACCTAAAATTTAGATCTAGGTTAAAAAATTAGATTTTATAATAAAGTAAGATTAATCTTAGCTGATATTAATATCCAAAAGATAGACCAAATATTTTTGTAGTAGGATTCCACGTATGCTATTGAATAGCAATGAATGACTACAATAATGATATGGAAAATGATTCAAGAAAATAGAAGATAGTAAAAAATAACAATAAATGACATTTAAGTAAATAGATGGGTGGAGTTACCCGAAAAGGATGAGATTCCCCAATAGTTCTTCTCACGGGGATAGATAATGATAAACCCTTGACTATTCGGATCCTCCTTGGATCGTGGGAGAAAAGGTAGATAAAGATAAGAGAAAAAGGTAAGCTTTGTATGTATATGATAAAGGAAGAATCTTCAGAGAATGTCAATGTGTTGTTTTTTACAATGAATGTCGGATGGCCTCTATAACTACATATCATTCTATTTATAAGGGTACATAGGTCACAAAACTCTAAATAGTACAACTAGGAGGAATATTCGCAAGAATATTTTCTGGGAACCTTCCACACAATACTAGCTGTTACTGCTTTAATAGAAGGATTCCTCGTCCTCGACCTCTATGGAGCCACCTCGATCTCGTCGGCGACATGTTTTCTCATGACATCGACCTTTTGAAGCCAAATCATTTTAATCAGTTGACAACACACAATCTTCGAAGGCTTTCTTAATATCAGCTTGGCCCATATATAATTACGGTAATTTTAGCCCATAAACATATAATATGATGATAGTAGATCACAATTCAAAAGATTAAAAGACATAAAGTTTCAAACTCTAATTGTGATGAAGTGATAAATACTTTTTGATCCTTAACCAGAATGCCACAAAAGTCAATTCATATAATGATACTAAATTGAGAATCGTAATTGATGTCCCTCTTATATTATGCTCAGAGGTATCAACTTTGATGCATGGCTGATGTAGTCGATGAAATATTCAATATTGCTGGAGATTGTAGCACTTGTGTATGAACTTCCAGCATATTATGCTGGACCAGTATATTATGCTGGAACTCCAGTATATTTATATTGGAACTCTATCATAATATATTGGAGTTCCAGCATAATATACTGGAGCTCCAGTATATTATGCTGGAAGTTCACATGTAAAAAATTCGAACTCCAGTATATTATGTTGGAATATTTCTCGGATTTTGAACAGTTTTTTCTTTCAAATTTATCTTTATATGAAAAGTGACTAACTTTCGATTACTTTTGAAATTGTGACTATTTTTCAATTACCACTTGCAAATCTAACTATTTTTGAATTTCTCCCCGTTTCCAGTTCCTAACTTATCGCAATCGGTTCGATTTCTAATTAACTATATCTCGTATTTCACGAATAAATTGGGATCTCAATGATTCATTTCCATTCATAGGATAAAGCATGCATAGAGCAATCAACAATTTAGAAAATAATAAAATATTAAAATAATATATATTGAATATAATAGGTATATTGATATATACTACCACTAAGAATTGAAAAGTAAGAACAATAAGATCAAAAATATTACCAGAAATACTTTGAAATATACATTAATATCTTAAGTGTATCCAAGCCGTTGGAAATAAGATCAATATAACACCAACGAATTTGGAATTTAGCATGTATAATAACAATGGTCTAATGTATTAATTTGTACATATATATATATATATATATGGAATAATTCTGTTACATTACATATTTACTTATCCCTATTTAATTATATAATTGGTATAATAATGGTATAATTATAAAAAAATGTGGAATTGTACTTCAATGCATTTATATTTCAATTATTCTAAATTTGTCGCAAGAATATGATTTCCAAGAGAATTGATTCTTATTACATTGCATACATAATTAATATTTAATTGTATAAAAGGTGTAATAATAGATAATTTATTAAATATTTATGGGATAAATTCTAGCATGTTACATATTTAATTATACAAATAAGAATTTTATAATGTATATTACGTCTGTGTTTATGCATTTATTTATGGTATATTTACATAATAATTCTAGTATTTACATATTAGCAATATTTAATTATATAATGGCTCAAGTATACTATTTTTTTCTTCCGGGCGGAGGGGAGAGAGAGAAATTAGAAACAAATTAATAAGAGAAAGAATGGATATGGGGTTTGTGGGTTTGTGTTTTTTTNGGGGTGGGGGTGGGGGAGGGGTTTGCAACAAAGTAGTATGTTAATAAGGATCAAAATTGATCCCTCAATTAGTGGGTCTTTATTTATTTTTAAAATCTAGGTTAAATATGTTTGAAACTTCGAAATATGCTATACTTGTAAATGAATCTGCTAGTTTTGGAATAAACAAAAAGTAATTTTTTTTTATGTTAATAATTTTAAATAAGTGACCTACAGTGTAGAAATCTCTTATATCTATAAGTTCGGCCTGTTAGTCTGATTTGCCGATTTTTTTAAATTGGGGTTCTTGTGTTTTTACTTCTTTTTAAGCTTTAAATAGGAGTAACTAAAGAAAATAGAGTATTCAGGAAATATAAAAGGAATTCTTTATTTAGTACTGTGAAAATAACAAAATAATTCCTATGTTTTGTTTCTTTTCTTATGGGCGGGGCTCATGTATAAAACCCCTCGGTTGCCTCTCCAATCTCCATTTGAAACTTTGGAGATTTGTCACTTCTTATTTTGAAAAATTTCCATGTTTTAATTTGTTTATCCATTCATACAAAAATTCTTTTAGTTTTGCTTTTTTCTTTTTATTTTCAAGAAACAAAAACAAGTATTTTGTTCTTTCTTTTCAGGTTGGGGAACCTTACTAACTGTTTTTATGTCGTCTTTTATCTCATATGAATCAATTGTGTCATTAATATTTAACACTATAATAATTATTGTTACTATAATTATTATTGTTGTTATTATTATTTAGTTATTAAGGTAGAGTTGACAGCTCCCCGTTGCAAACTAAGTCTTCAAGCCACTGTCTTTGTATTGGGACCTAAAACCAATTTGGGCTCCTTAGAATTGATCATAACTTGAACAAAAAGTATCTCTTAAAAAGAAAACAATATTGTATCAATAAAGTAGGGAAAAAAACATTCAAATAATAAATATGAAATTACATTAAATATGATTAGTTTATCTAATCATATTGTAATAAATACTGTAAGAAATTTCTAGTATGTCTTTGATTTTTCAAGGTGCGTAAATTTCCTTATATATTCAGTCACATGTGTGGGTGTGAAAGAATTTTATGGTCTCAATCATTCTTCTATAAAATATCGATTCTATCGACCATTCCATTTCAGGAGTAAGATTATGAAGGTAATGGGTACAGTGTGTTCCATTATTATGCATGTTATATAGTGAGCATCAGGTTAATTAGTTCAAGACATTCCAGAAAACGAAATCTCAAACCGCGTGCATGGTACTGAGAAACTTTCATGTCAACAAAATAGAAATTAAACACATGTTGTTTAGCAATAAATGCAGAAATCAAAGTGATTTAGAAAGCGTTAATTACAGCTCCTAAGACATTGATCTGAAGAAGAGATCAAATCCAAATCATCTTTCTTGTTATATAACAAAATTCTTCTATTAGATTAATATCCACACAGTAAGGGAATATGAAACTTTTAGTATTCTATAAACAAAGGCAGATTAAAATTTAATTAAATTCCTAATCTAATTCCTCCTTTTCTCCTTCTTAAACCCAGCAATTAGGTCACATAATTCTGCAGTATTCAGCTTCTCTGTAGACAAATCGATCACAATATTCTGGCCCATAACCATGAACTTTTGGACACCAATTTGGTTTCAAATCACATTCCAGGACAAAGCAATCACAATATTGTGGCCCGTAATAACCATGAAAATTTGGACACCAACAAATTGGCTCCACATTTTCTTCCTTTTTCTCCTTCTGAACAATCTTGACTGATTTTTTCAGCTTCTCTTTCAGTTCTTTCACTAGACACTCAATGTCCATTTCCCCATCCACTGTCACCAAGTTCTTTGACCTATCTATAAATATTCCTTGAAACCCTTTTTTAATATCATATAAAAATAATTCAGTCTATTAGAAAAACTCCATCGAATAATTGAAAAGGAAATTTAAATATAAGAGGTAGAAAGGGACCATGAAAATTGTAAAAACGAAATCTTTACCTTCGGTTTTGGTGACAATTTTTTGCATTTTCTTAACGCATTTATCACATCCAAGAGACATTTCCAGCATGGTTTTCTTGGAAATCTCTTTCTCTTCATTTGGCTTTGGAGAAATTAGCTCCACCGATTTCTTCAATTTCTTCTGAAATTTCTGTTGAAGTCTTAATGGTTTCACTTTGCCAGTCACTGTGACTTTGAATTTCATTTCAGTTTCCTCTATATTCATTGACTTTATACCTTATCATAATGAAACAAAAAAGGGCAAGTTTTAAAGAACAATCCATTAGTAGAAATGAAAAGAATAAAAACATAAATCAAGACATATAAATATTGTATATCGGTTAATGTTCATACCATGCAAATCTTGTGTACACTTGGAAATTCTTTTGAAACAATTCTTGCAGTCACAATGCATGTCTATTTGAAGAATCACTTTAACGTTTTCTTCTTCTTTCTTCTTTCTCTGCTGTTTGGAACTCATTTTCTTTTTCACTGCCTTCGAATATCACAGCAAAATGAAACATAACAAAACAAACTAAACATAGACATAGAAAAAGAAACCCGGTCTCAACTTCCATTTACGGGCATTGCGTGTGTTTGGTTTGTAAGAAAAATGGTGTTAGAATTCCTATATCACATATTTTGTTAATTACTTTTTTACTGTTTTAGCTAGGTTAGAAAATTTCCATATAAAAGCAAAGCTTGCCGCAGAGGTAATAATAATTGAGGACAAAAGATGGAAGTGCATGCTTTGGTAGTATTAGGTGGGTTTTTCTGATGCTTTAAATGGAAAATTTTCCACTTATAATAGAAAAATTAATCCATGTATAGAAACTCGACGATAAGAACTTAAAAGAGCATAGTATTAGGTGAGTTTTGTGATTAATGTATTGCCTATTAATAGTAATCACATACAAATATCTCACAACTTCTTTTGTAGTCAAATACGAGGTCTATATCAAAATCAATTTCACCCACTTTATCTAGTTGTAACATGAAACTTAAAAAATTTCTTTTTTGTCAATAGAACAGTTAGGTCACAATTATTTTTTATCTTAATCATATTAAAATAATTGAGTTTTACCCTTTCTATCAGTAAACTCACTAATTTTGCCCATTATAACCATAAAATTTACCCATCAATGTGATTTCACTATTATATATATATATATATATATATATATATATATATAGCAACTTTATCATTATCGTATTTAGTTACTTTAATGTGATAAAAGTTATTTTGTAACTTTATCTTAAAGTAGTAAATTAAATTGAGTTTCTTTAATGCGACAAAAAGTAATTTTATGACTTTATTTTTATAGTAAGTAAAAACAAAGAGTGTCTTCACATATTGACATCTGATCCAAACTAGTACTAAGAATTCACCAGAAAGCAACTAAAATATTCCTTGAGGAATCGGGCAGAAACGTGAACTATACATATATACATATTTTTGAACTCCCTAATTAGATCAGAGTCGAAATATCTGTGATCAGGTGAAATCGAGCTCGAACATCGATCTGACGTCTAACACCATCAGCCAAGACCGACATATGATGATTATGATTGAACCCAAAGCATTGTCAAAGTTAGACATCGAAACCATCAAATTTGCCCTCGAGTTTATCGAAGGCGCAACTGGTCCTGTTTCTAAAGTTTTGCCAACTCATTCGACAGGGGTCCGTAATTCTCGCCATTAACCAATAATTATGGCAGAAATCACGGACCTCAAAAAGGAACCAACAGTCAGCAAATCATGAACTTTTGCCTTTTATAGAACAATAAAGATAATATCTTAAAAGGTAGGTTTTCCCTAATATATAAAGGGGACTTAACAATTCGTGAAAGACATTGTAACATATACTGATAAGCAATATATTACAGCTATCCTCTAAATTCTTGTTTCCTTGCTATCTTGGTGTCAATAAAAGTGTATTCAACTCAAGGGTTTCTTGCTTTCCTAAGCTGAAATTATCCAATTTGTGTGGTTTGCAGTTAATTTATCGCTATTTATTTCAATGGCAATCTAATTTATCGCTTTGTATCAAGTTAATCCGCATATCCTTTAAACCCCTAACAAATTTAATTGTTATCCGATTTTGAGGGTAAACCGTTTGGCGCCCACCGTGGGACTAAGGATAATAGTGGTTATTTGAAACAAATCTCCATAACACACACTACTTTACACTTGCTTTATGAAGTGTCTTTGATTTCAGGTTAAAAATGCCAAACTCTCAATTAGTACCCTTACATATCGACAACGAGTCTGATCATCAAAGTGAGAATAACAACATGGCGCCTGGGAACATGGGGCCACCCGTTGATCCCGTTGGAATTCTGATCGCAGATACGATTGATGTTAATTCACATGTGGTTATCGACGCAAACTTAACTACCGACCCTGAAAATAGCATCCGTGGTGGGGCCCGATCGGCAGCTCGAAACACACAAAACCATGAAGAAGACGGGATCAGCTTATGAATGATCTTCGAAATGCTGCAGGCTCAACAGGTGGCGATAGCTTAGTTGCATAACCAAAGCCAGATGCCGAGCAGGGTTGAACCCGATTTGCCGATCTGCCCCGTGAAGTCACCTGCAGAAATGAACCGATCGTAGTAAGGTCAAATGAACAAGAATTGGGTACTAATTCCGAGATTATAAAGATGCTCGAGGAGCTGACAAAGCGGATAGAATCAGGGGAAAAGAAGATCGAAACGAACAACAAAAAGGTGAAAACCTACAATTCCAGGGTGGATCAAATCCCAGGAGCACCTCCAATCTTGAAAGGACTGGATTCCAGGAAGTTCGTGCAAAAACCTTTTCCTCTGAGTGCGTATCCGAAGCCGATCCCCAAGAAATTCCGTATGCCCGAAATACTTAAGTATAACGGAACAACCGATCCAAACGAGCATGTACCCTCTTACACACGTATCATTAAAGGGAACGACTTGGAAGACAACGAGATCGAGTCTGTTCTACTGAAAATATTTGGGGAGACCCTATCAAAGGGAGCTATGATATGGTATCACAACTTACCTCCTAATTCTATTGACTCATTTGCTATGCTTTCAGACTCTTTTGTAAAAGCACATGCTGGTGCCGTCAAGGTCGAAACCAGGAAATCGAACCTTTTCAAAGTCAAACAGAAGGATAACAAGATACTTAGGAAAGTCGTTTCCCGTTTTCAAATGGAACAAATGGATCTGCCGCCAGTCGCTGATGATTGGGCTGTTCAAGCTTTCACTCAAGGACTCAATATTCGAAGCTCGGTGGCTTCACAGCAACAGAAACAGAATCTAATAGAATACCCTGTCGTTACCTGGCCGACGTACATAACCGGTATCAATCGAAAATCAGAGTCGAAGATGACTAACTCGGGGCCCCTTCGGAGTCTGTTTATCCCGTCAGAACCCTCGACAGAGTCAAGAGAGACATCGATCGTGAACCAAGATTAAACAGGGATAGATATCTACCATATAATAGAGATCAGAGGAGCAGTGGGTCCGAGCGGAACCCCATAAGAAACGAAAGGAGAAATGACGAAGGTCGAAGCAACCGGGGGATCATGACCAAAACAGCTTCGATAGGTCCATCGGGCCTAAAGAAGCGCTGAGGCTATCGGAATACAACATTAATGTCGATGCTGCCACCATCATATCAGCTAGGGCTCATCAAGGATACCAAATGGCCTCGACCTCTACAATCTGATCCAGCTCAAAGGGATCCTAACCAGATGTGCAAATATCATGGGACTCACGATCATAGAACGGAGAAGTAGCCCGACTATTCAACAATGGGCACCATCGAGAATTCTTGAGAGACCGAGCCAAGAATCATTTCAAGAATAGGGATTCTAACAAACAGACAGAACAAGAAGATACTAAACCTTAACACGTCATTAATATGATCATCGGTGGAGTCGATATCCCACAGGGGCCGATGTTGAAATGCACCAAAGTATCCATCACTAGGGAGAAACGAACTCGAGACTACATACCGGAAGGAATTTTATCTTTTAGCGATGAGGATGCCAAAGGGATCGTACAACCTCACAATAATGCACTGGTAATATCTGTACTCGTAAATAAAACTCAAATTAAACGTGTGTTAATTGATCCAGGTAGCTCGGCCAACATCATTCGTTCGAAGGTTGTGAAGCAACTCAGTCTGCAAGACAAAATCGTGCCTGCAGTCCGATTTCTAAACGGGTTCAACATGGCATGCGAAACCACCAAGGGGGAGATTAACATTATCGATCAATACCACCGGAACCATACGAGAGGCAAAGTTTTATGTGATCGAAGGAGACATGAGGTACAACGCCCTTCTTGGGAGGCCATGGATCCACAACATGAGGGCAGTACCCTAAACTCTTCACCAAGTATTAAAATTCCCAACACCTGGTGGGGG
>MCJB01049455.1:0-11946 GCA_002018475.1 Nicotiana obtusifolia | reverse complement strand
GGGGGGGGGGGGGTTAAGATAATCTATAGGGAACAACCGACCGCAAAAGAGATTTTTGCAGTCGAAGAAGTGATTCCAATATCAACACTCGCAACATCGAAGGAACCGGATTCGGGCGCAAACCAAGAGGCCAAATAGCAATCACCAATACCGGCCAGGACCAAACCGGATAAGCAAAGGACTTATGAAGACAATGATTACGGTGTTCCCCGATCTTTTATTATCCCCGACGACTCCAACGCGACCAAATCGACGATCGAAGAGCTGGAATAGGTTATATTGATCGAATATCTACCCGATCGGAAGGTATACCTGGGCACGAGGTTAACTTCCGAGCTTAGAAAAAAACTTATTCAATTTCTTGTAGCTAACATAGATTGTTTCGCTTGGTCCCATCTTGATATGACAGGGATCCTACCAGAAATAACCACTCACAAGCTAAACTTGAACCCGAAAATCAATCATTCAAGTAGAAGAGGAGGCCCCAATCCGAGGTCAAACATGCTTTCATCAAGGATGAGGTATCTAAAATCCTTAAAATAGGGTCCATTCGGGAGGTTAAATATCCGGATTAGTTAGCAAACATAGTGGTAGTCCCTGAAAAGGGGGACAAATTAAGAATGTGCGTAGAATATAAGGATCTGAACGAAGCATGTCCTAAGGACTCTTTCCCTTTGCCCAACATTGATTGCATGATCGATGCCTCGCCCAGCCACGAGACCCTCACTTTTCTCGATGCCTATTCCGGGTACAACCAGATACAGATGGACCCGAGTGATAAGGAAAAAACCTCCTTCATCACTAAGTACGGCACGTACTGCTATAACGTGATGCCATTCAGATTAAAAAATATCGGTGCCACTTATTAACGCCTAGTAAACCGGATGTTTGAGGAAAAAAAAGGAAAATTGATGGAGGTTTACTTTGGCGATATGTTGGTTAAGTCCCTGCGGACAAAGGACCATTTAAAATATTTGCAGGAAACCTTCAGCATACTGAAGAAGTACAATATGAATCTGAACCCGAAAAAATATGTGTTCGGAGTCGAATTAGGTAAATTCCTCGGGTTCATAATATCCAACCGAGGAATCGAGATCAACCCTAACAAGATCAAAGCCATCAAAGATATCACGGTCATGGACAACGTAAAAGTCGTGCAAAGGCTAACCGGGCACATAGCCACCCTCGGGCGATTTATATCGAGGTCGTCCAATAAAAGCCACCGATTCTTCGCACTATTGAAAAATAAGAATAACTTTTCATGGAATCCGGAATGCCAACGAGCTTTGGAAGAGCTAAAGAGGTACTTATCGAGCCCGCTACTGCTTCACACACCAAAAACAGACGAACAACTGTACTTATACTTGGCGGTCTCGGAGATAGCGGTAAGTGGAGTCCTAGTTGGGGAAGAACGAGGTACGTTATTTTTTATTTATTATGTTAGTAGGACCTTAGTGAGGCCAAAACTAGGTACCTTTACCTAGAAAACCGGCGCTCGCTTTGCTAAGCGCCTCCACGAAACTAAAATCATACTTGCAATGTCACCCCATATGTATTGTAACAACTCACCCGTTAAGGAACGTTATGCATAAGCCGAAACTCTCGGGACGATTGGCTAAATAGGTTGTGGAAGTAAGTGGTTACGATATTGAGTACCGACCTCGGACCGTCATTAAATCCCAAATTTTGGCAGACTTTGTGGCCGACTTTACGCGACCTTAATACCCGAGGTTGAAAGAGAATTGTTGATTAACTCGGGGACTTTCACGGAAATCTGGACCCTCCTTATGGACGACGCCTCAAAAGCAAAAGAGTCCGGACTTGGCATAGTACTAAAGCCGCCAACAGATAGTATAATTAGGCAATCTATTAAGATTGTGAAATTGACTTACAATGAGGCCGAATATGAGGCCATGATTGCAGGCCTTGAATTAGCCAAAAGCTTGCGGGCAGAGGTGATCGAAGCCAAGTGCGACTCATTCCTTGTGGTAAACCAAGTCAATGGGACATTCGAGGTCAGGGAAGAACGAATGCAGAGATATTTGGACAAGTTACAGGTGACATTATATCGGTTCAAAAAATGGACTTTGCAACATGTACCTTGGGATCAAAACAGCGAAGCTGATGCCCTCGCTAACTTGGAATCGTCAGTCAAAGACAACGAGATCAACTCAGGAGAAGTTGTACAACTTATGAGATCGGTAGTGAAAAAAGGCCACGCCAAGATCAACTCAACGAGCCTAACTTGGGACTGGAGGAATAAGTACGTGGAATATCTCAGGACCGAAAAACTACCCTCGAACCCAAAAGAATCGAGGGCCCTGCATACAAAAGGCAGCCTGATTTAGCCTGTCCGAAGACGGGACCCTATTCAGAAGGAAATTCGATGGCCCACTTGAAATTTGTCTAGGGTCAGGGGATACTGTGTACGTTTTGAGGGAAATCCACGAAGGTACTTGTGGAAATTATTCGGGCGCTGAATCACTAGTCTAAAAAATTACAAGAATCGATTACTACTGAATCGACATGGAAAAAGACGCAAAGGAGTTCCTTCGAAAATGCGATGGATGCCAAAGGCATGGTCCAATGATTCATCGAGCAGGATTCGAATCCACACAATGCATATTGCCATTTTTATTTTGTCTGCATTTGGAACGGTGTGTGTGCAAATTAACCATACGTTACAGTACGCAAAGACAAATTGTATTTCAAATCCACCAAGCTTCCCCTTCTAAATTTATATTACTCTCATGTCCTATTCCAAGTCATTTTTCTGTTTCACTTTATTTTCTTTGCTTTGAATACAATAAAAACTATTCCATAGTTTAATCGGCTTCAAAAACAAAACAAAAAAAACTTATCTTCAAAGTGAATTTTGGTTCCTTCTTACTTAAATTTTGATAATACATGCAAGTATATTTATTGAAATCATTTATAATCTGTTAGTTTAATTTAATTATTAATGCTTAATTATTTTATGCTAAATTTTTTGCTTTGGTGTATAGCTCTTTTTTCACTAGTTATTGATTTAGCATTTAGAAATCTTTTTAATTCTCTTTTTATCGGCAAGTAACAGCTTCTTAGTAATAACAAAATATTTAAATATCTTAGGGTTAATAAACTTTTGTTAAATAAAATAGAAACTAGATAAAGTTGTTGGACCTTTTTAAAAATACTTTCAACTTTGTTAAAATCATAGAGTGCCAACTGTTGAGATTGTGTTACGAGCAAAAAGAAAAAAAAGTTATCGGATCATACTTGTTATAATCAACAACACTTATACTATTAGCTACTGTCATTATTTATTGAATTCGCTTGTATGATATTTTGGATTCTCTATTGACCATTGACTCTTGTTGGTAAATCATATGACGTTGATTTGAAGAAAGAATGTTGTAATTTGTAATATATCATAATGCAAAAAGGCAACAATTGTTTATGAATTGCTTAGTTTTCATTAGGGCCATTCTTTCTTTTTCGCCCGTGCAATATGTATGTAAAATTAATATTTAGTGATAAAGTGGCAGCAACGGGGGAATAATAACACAAAACCTTCCTTTAAATACTCAGACATGAAATCTCATAGTTCAAACTGCAACCAGGATGCTTTCAGGCTACAGAATTCATCGAATTATGATTTCTATGGTTTCTTATATTAAAAAGAAGATATCAGTACTAGTACCTTATTTTATCTCTCTTTTTCTTTTTCTTTTTCTTTTTCATCAAGCTGAAATGCATAATATATATAGGCTTCTTCCTCATACCTTTTCTCTGTAATTTCTTTTCTATGCCAAATAAATCGAATGATTAATTTAAATAATCGCCTATCCAACCGTTTAAATTAAATATTATTGGCACATGTTTAATATATGTATATCATCTATAAAAGTAAAAAATAAATCTGGCCGTCTATTTGTTTAAAGATCTCCAAATAAAACTAGCAAGCACATGAAAGTTTTATACAAATCCAAGGTAGAAATGACAATATATAGCCACTCTAAAGGGCTACTATTTAGAATTAGTTAGTGTCAATTTCAATTTTTTAATTTAATTTGTCGAGACACAAATATATTAAATTATTATGAAATTTAAAATTTTTAATTTAAATTTTTAAAATAAAATAAGTACTTGTTAATCCCTAACTATCAACCCTAAAAATAATTATGTGTACTTCCACCCAAATCCAGGATACAATGACTGGGTTAGCCCATATCTGAGGTTCGACCCAGGTTCAGTCATCTACCTGTTGCCCTCTATCAAGAGACGACAAATACAAAAATCTTCCACTGTCGTTTTCTTTTCCCAACAAATGAAAAGCACAAACGTCACTGGTCAAATTATAGCCTTCCAAATAGTTTAATAATTATCACCTCCAAAGACATGACCACACTCTCTAGTCAAAGTCAATTTGAGGATCATTATATTGTACAATAATGTAAAACAAATTTCCGGAAGTTGTTATAAATACATTACATTATAGATGTTCATCTGATACTCTGTTGTAAATAAGTTTCCTGAAAAAGTTTATTCATATTGGACTCCGCCGTAAATATATTTATATATTTAGTACTCTATTGAAAATAAGTCTCCTGACTCCTGTAGAAGATTATCTATAACCGGTACAATAACAGATTACAAGAAGCTTACACAGCAGCTTGCAGTAGGAGCTTACATGCAGCTTATACAGCACCTTGCAGTAGCAGCTTACACAACACTTGCAGTAGCAGCTTACAGAGCAACTTCCTTTCTTTTATAAATAGAAGAGATTTCAGTTTATTATGTACATGAGTTTGAAGTTGATTAATATATCAATCTCTCTCTATGCTTGTCTTCGGTTTATTTACTTTATAATTTTTATTTTATAACACGATATCAGCATGAGACTTTGTCATTTTAAGCACTTAATTCGAATTTAATTTCTATTTCAGTGTTCATCTTCGATGTAAGGTGACGTTCTTACCTCCGTGGTTAGATCTTGTTCATTCCGAGTATCATAAGACAGATTATATCCTTGAGGTGGTAAGTTTTTCTTCCTGGCGGTAGTGATGTAGATATTACTTACATCTGGAGTGGCCAAATTTGTTCAAATTATATAGAGTCTTTTGCGTATATTTTAATTCTTTATCATCGCTTGCTTGGTTATATGTTACTTATACAGTACCTATTTTGGTATTTGTTTCCATCCTAATTATCTTAATAAAGGACTACAAAGTGGATAACATTGTTAGATCCACTTAAACTCCAGCAGAGTTTGCAAGAAATATACAACCACCAGAAGTGGTTATGTTTCGTACTCGGATTGTAATTATATTTCGTTAACCACTAAAATGGGTATATGCCTATGACCACCAGAAGTGATAATTTAGGCTTTCTATGGTTACAATTGAAGATAAGCTAGAGAAACATTCTCTATATTACATGCATGCCTCGATTTGCTCTTGAAATAGTAAATATTTTAAAAGAGGTTGAAGCATCACAATTTGATGTGATTAATGCGCGTTCAGATAAGTATATTCGATTTCCTCAAGGATGAGAATTTTTTATAAATATTAATTCATTCCCCGAAGTGAATGTGACAATATTAATAAAGCTCATAAATTTTAGCGCGTTCTTGATGTAAATATATTACAATTCACCTCCAGAAAAGGTAATATGATTGAGAGAATATATACTCAATATTTCGTATTTTAAATTTACTCTTGAAGAGGTAACACAATTGCAATTTCCTCCTGAAGTAGGAAAATATTATGAAGATGTGTTTTCTTCTGCTTAAACAATTATTTTATATTGTTTATTTGTTATGATTTTTTCTCATGATACCAGAAGTGTCTGAGCAATATTTGATAATGCAAAATATACCAACAACTCCTGAAGAGCTAACCGTTTGTCTAGAAGACACATGACACCAGTAGTGTCTGATAAATTTTAGACTGTGGATAATAAATGAAGGCTCTCAAAGAGCTTATATACAAATATGCCATTCATATTATATGATTATGGTCAAAACATATGCTGTAGTAAACTTGAAGTTTGATAATACAAATGGCTATCATATTGAGACTATAAATGACTAAAAGATTGAAAATCTTCATCTTTCCACAGTCATAGAGGGTAAAATAATATGAATGTGAGAGAAGTGACCCGCCTTATTCTTCAATTTGTATCATATCATGTATCACAGTAAACCAGAAGTTTACTAATGCAAAATCAGTCACAATAAATCAGAAGTTCTACTGAGGCAAAAGTAGCTACAGTAAATCAGAAATTCGCTAATACGAAAGTCGCCATAGTAAATCAGAAGTTTACTAATGCAAAAGTTTATGTCATAGTAAACCAGAAGCTTACTAAGAGATATCACATGCCATGATAAACTTGAAGATTTCATTTGCCATTTTTAAATGAGCTATTTGAGAATTTAGATAAGCATATACTGAAGAAGTAGAGCTTTTGTTGCTTGTTCTCATAGTAAATTGATTATACTACCTAAAGTTAGGACTAAAACTCCTGAATTCTGAAATATATAGGTGAATATGGGCCCATTCACCTATCATGTGAACCACTTATACATGCATATATGAGATGGTTACATGTGTGTTATTGTCAACCTGCAGTTTGGTTTTGAAATTGCTTTTCTCAATTAAGAGCATAATTTTTAGATTATGAAATCAAGATAGTTCATCTTGATGATGCTGGTTTATATCCAAGCTAATTTAGCATTAAATACCTCCTATTAATGGCTAAACTATTGCTTATGAGATCAAAGCTTCATGTGTTGGTCTAAGATTTTCTAAATTGCAAACAACAGCACTTGTATGCATCAGACCAACAATATATGATAAGTTCTCCCCTCACAATTGATTTAGGATCAGAAACCAAATATTTTTACTATCTTATAACTTTTGATGAATGGTATATGATTAATTTCTCTACCACAATGCACAAAGATAGATTTCACAAAGAAGATTGGGATATATGTTAATTTTTCTAACATTTGGAGGATGAAATAAACAGTTGGAAAATATGCTATATGAATCGAATTATCATTAATATGATCTTCATTTAGAAAATAATTAAAGTCAAATGCCAGAAGCATTTGTTGATCCAAAATTAAATATCATATTTAAGCTGCAAATGCTCCTATTAAAATTAAAGTCCCTGAAGGATAAATTTTATTGCATGCATGAAGCGTAGTAAACCGATCGGTTCCAAAGATAAAAATCCTTGAAAAATGATAGGAGCAAATGATCAAAATGATCATAATGAGGAGGAAATGAGCTCTAGAAGAGCCCATCACATAACATTTCATGAAACTCCAGAAGAAGTTCAGGTACCTGAAAATAAATAAAGTGATGAGATCTCAACAAGTTATGTCGCTTAGGAACCGGTACAAAATGATCGTCGACGATATATTTAATCCAATAGAGTGCACGATATTATAAAAAAATTGTGAGGATCGGACCTGCAGTCCAGACACTTAAAGATGTCATGCCATTTAAATGCAAGTCATAACCTATACGATTCATTTTATTAAATCTATATGAAGATCCTTGAAGGATTTAAAATGCTTGAAGCATATAATTCGAAGTCTCGAGAAATGTACTCGATTAAATTACAAAGATCTTTGTACGGTTTAAATTAATCTGGACGCATGTGATATAATCGCCTCAGTAAATATTTGCTGAAAGAAGGTTACATAAAAGATGTTATTTGTCCATGTATTTTTATAAAGAAAATGTCATCAGAATTAATTTTATTTGCTCTTTATGTTGGTGACATAAATCTTGTTGGAACTCCAGAAGAGCTCCAAAAGGCAATTGAATATCTTAAGAAAAAATTTGAGATGAAAGATCTTGAAAAAATAAAATTTTGTCTTGGTCTGCAAATTGAATATTTAGCAGACGAGATCTTTATCCATCAATTTGCCTATACAGAAAGGGTCTTTAAACGCTTTTACATGGACAAAGCTCACCCATTAAGTACACCAATGGGTGTTAGATCACTTGAAGTGTATAACGATCCGTCCTGACCTCCAGAAGAGGATGAGGAACTCCTTGGTCCTGAAATACTCTATCTCAGTGCAATTAGTGCACTTATGTATCTTGCTAATGCTAACAAAGGCGGTGCAGATCGTATTGGTTATGCAGATGCAATTTATTTATCCGATCCCTATAAAGCTCGATCTTAAACGGGGTATATGTTTACATGTGGAGGTACTGTCATATCATGGCGCTCCACAAAGCAATCTATTGTTGCCACTTCTTCAAATCATGCTGAGATAATAACTATTCATGAAGCAAGTAGGAAATACGTATGGTTGAGATAAGTGATTCATTTTATTTGAGAAAAATATGGGTTGGAATGTGATAAAAAAACTCACAATATTATACGAAGACAATGCTGCATATATAGCCAATTAAAGGGAGGATTCATAAAAAGAGATAAACACAGCCCACATTTTACCAAAGTTATTCTTCACACATGATCTCGAGAAGAATGGTAATATCGTTGTGCAGCAAATCCGTTCAAGTGACAATCCAGGAGATTTATTCACTAAATCTTTACCAACTTTAACTTTTGAGAAGATAGTATACAAGATTGGAATGCGGAGACTCAATATTTGAAGCAAAGTTTTCTAAAATACGCGTTATACTCTTTTTCCCTTACTAAAATTTTTTCACAGGGTTTTCCTTATAAGTTTTTTAATGAGGCAGCTAGCAATGCGTATTACTAGATATGTGTACTCTTTTTCCTTCACTAGAATTTATTTTCACAGGAGTTTTTCAAGTAAGGTTTTAATGGGACACATTATTTTTTAATGAACATCCAAGGGGGAGTGTTATAAATATATTATATTATGGATGCCCATTTAGTACTCCGCCGTAAATATGTTAATATATTTAGTACTCTATTAGAAATAAGTCTCCTGAAGAAGCTTATCATTTCGGCACTCCGTTGGGATAAATATTACTCATGTAGAAGATTATCTATAACTGGTACAATTACAACTTACAAGAAGCTTACACAGCAGCTTGTAGTAGCAGCTTAAAGAACAACTTTCTTTCTTCTATTTATAGAAGAGATTTCAGTTCATTATGTACAAGTTTGAAGTTGAATAATAGATCAATCTCTTTATATACTTGTCTTCGATTTATTTACTTTACAATTTTAATTTTATAACAAAAACGATTTAATTGTATTAGTAAAATATTTTATACTGTTTGGTGATTTTTAACATTCAAAAATGTAAACCTTCACTCAACAATATGTACCAGTCTTACTTTCTACTCTCTCGTTCTCTCTCAAAAACCTCTACAAACATAAGCGGATTTAAAATATAAATTTGATGAGTTTAGAGACTAATTAAAAATTTAATATTATAGATTTGAATTTAAATTCTAGCACACCTTATTTGACTTATTGGTTTTAAAATCTATTATTTTAATAAACTTTTAAATATATATAGAGACCCGAGCTATAACTTCTAGTTTATTGAATCCGTAACTAAAGCACTATATTTGGCAATAATTAATTTCAATATTTTATGTTATGAGCAATAAACTCATTGTAATTTGAATTTGCAGTTTAGTTTTATGTTTGTTAAAATTTTAATAATCTTATTATATATTATATTAAATGTAAAAAATGGAGTATTAAATTTTTAGTTGAGCTGTACATTCCATCCGCCTATGTGTAAAACAGTAATAATCTTCCTTTTACTTTTTTCCTTTGCGGTGCTGAGAACTTCTTCGCTCTCCGGTCTTGTCTCCTCACTAAGTGGCTGCACACACCTGTCTTACAGATAGAGTCAAGCTGTAGGTTTCCCGGTAATAGGGATATCTGCGAGAACTCTTACCCATATCTTACCATTTCTTCGGAATTGTCCGCTCATAGCACGATGGAAGTGTCCGATTATAGCACGACCTGTCCCGAAGGAATCTCATCTCTCTTCCAATAGAACGTGAGATACATTACATATGATTTTAAGCAACGAGCGAAAGCAGCTGTTCGTCGGAAAGACTTCTCCTCTTCTCCTTTTGCACCGCCCATTTCGTCGGAGGCGGAGCTAAAATTTGAAGTTTATAAGTTCTAAAATAATTATTGAACCCATAACTCATTTAGTTATTAAGTTTACAATTAAATACTTTTATATATTTAGTAAAAGTTTTGATACAAATATAAAATTTAAATAAAAACTACTGAATTCATGTGAAATTATCTTTACTTCTGTAGCTCTCTAGTCTGTTTGATCAAGCTTCTCCAAGTTAAAAATTACTTTTTTTTAAAAAAGTATTTTTTTTTTTAAAGTTGAAGTGTTTGACTAAGCTTTTAGGAGAAAAAAAAATATTTTTGAGGAGAAGCATAAACAGTTTTGAAGAAGCGAAAAAAATTAATAACTTCTTCCCGAAAATACTTTTAAAAAAAATATTAAAAATATTTTTTAAAAACTTTATCAATCATTAATTACTGCTTAGAATTACTTTTCAAATTAATTAATTAAAAATAAATTATTTTTCTATCAATACCTTAAAAAAATCACTTTTAAAAAAATATTTCTCAAAATAAGTTGCTTGTCTTCTTGTATACTGCTCCATTGAAATAGGGCGTTCAAAAGGCCAAAAGCAGAAAAGGACAGAAGTAATAAACCACGTGGTTAGGCAGTCATTTTTCCGCGTGTCGAGATGCGGTTAGCGGAAGCATAAAACCCCACGTGGAGGACATGGTACCTATCACATGGCTATGCTTATGTACTTTGTTGGACCATGAATAAAAGCTCAGATAAAAAGTTCCTCAGCTTAGGTCCTCGACAAAGGAATAGAAACAAAGAGTACTTTTCTTTTCAAATATAAAAAAAATGAGATTTGAGATTTAAATTATGTACAATAATAATGGTAACTCAATGCATAAAGTATTTCATCTTTATGCAGGATTTGATGAAAATTGCACCCAACAAACTATAATATAAACAGCTTAATCTGATGGAATAATAATAATAATATTATGTTTTCAACTTATCAATATAATTTAACTTATACTAGCAGAAGATCAGTTATCATTTTTATCAAAATATTTTATAATTACTTTATAAATAATTTAATTATGTACATACTGTTAAACTGACAGTGCTGCACATAACTTAAATTTTAAAGAATCGTTTGGTCCCTGATATAAGAATAATAATGATGGGATAAAGTTTGGGATTAACTTTATCTTGTATATTTAGTTTGAGTTATTAGCTAATTCCATAATAACTTTTATACTAAGATGATGAGATTAATTATCACTTATAGAAAGTGAGATAACTAATTCTATTGAATATCCCACCCTATGAAATATTCCACTCCCACTGTTTGTACCAAACGACCCTTAATAGTTGCTTGCCCCTGCCCCCACGTCACATAATGTCCTTCTTGTTATTTATATTAATCAGTGTACGTTTAATCTGTTAAACATTTAGTAAAACAGTAGGAAAAATAGAAACTGGAAAACCAGTAGAAAATTGAGAAGAACAGAAATCGAGCCCACTTAGTTCAAAGTGTTTCCTTAAGGAAATTATTCCCCTCACAGTACTCGAGGTTATTGGAATATCCCCTCCCAGGATAGAACGATTAACTTACCAGAAAAGTAGTACTCCAGTTCTGATAGCAGCGAACCACTGTACGGGAGTATATCACACAGAATATTTGAATAGCAGAAAGTTGTTAATAGCAGATTTTTTCGTATCGAATTTTGGAAACATATGAAGTATTTATAGCCATTGAAGTACTGAATCTGAATGTTTGCAACCATTCAGATCAGTCACCAGGTTGGAGGTACTGATTCTGAATGTTTGCAACCATTCAGATCAGTCACCACGTTTTGGAGGGAAATTTGAAAAAGAAAAATCCGGGAAAAGAAAACGGACCGGTCTGGGTCGCGGGTCAGGGTCGATCCGCGTTAAGTGGATTC
>MCJB01049454.1:7640-47983 GCA_002018475.1 Nicotiana obtusifolia | reverse complement strand
AAATTCGGATTGGGCCGGAATCAAACTAGCCCAAATCATCTTAACCCACAAGAGGCCCAAATCTTTCCTCTTTAAATCCGGTTATATCCGGACCGTTGATCTCAACAAGATCAATGGTCCATAATCCACCCCATCCCCATATAAAAGCATCTTAACCTAACCCTAATCCCTCTCTTCTTCTCCTCCACCCAAACATACCCCTCCCGCCGCTGCTCCCTTCTGCCTCACCCAAACTCGTCCAAAACTCGGGCGAGTTAAAACCCTAACTCGCCCGTGGTCCCCTCCCCTTCCCCACGTACCCCTAGCCCTAACGGATCCCTGACAAAGGAATCATTTGCACTCAAGTATTTTGTTGATTTGAGAACTAATTTCGGATAAATGGGGACCGTGGATCGATTTAAAATCGATCCTCGCCTTCCATCTGTCCAGGTTTTAGTTCTAGAAACGGTTTTGGAAGGTTTTCATATTTGGAGGGGGATTTTTCCTTGGTTTTTTTTTCGGGTTTTTCTTGAGTTTTCTTGGGGAGGAGGGTTTGAGGAAGATATATATATATCTACGTTTTTTTTGGAGGAGTGAAGATTTGAGGGGGTTTTTTTTTTGGGGTAAGAATTTTAGTCTTCTTCTTCTGTTCTTTTTTTCAGTTTTTGGAGCGATTTCGAAACGGAAAAAATTGATTCGAGTCCAGTTCTTTCTCCTTTCTTTGTTTCTGTTTCTGTAAATCAGTAAAAAATCGGCCAAATTTTGTTTGTTCCAAAAATCAGAAAATTGGCATTTCTGTTTCAAAATCGGAATCCGATTTGGTTTTTGGTCGCGGTGCGTTGCTGAGTTGAAGGTCGTCACTCGAGGTCGACCCGCGGCTCCTTATTTCAACATTCAAGAGTATTCGACATTCCGGTTTACAGGTTCATTCTTCACTTTCTGTTTTCTTTATAAATTCGAAGATTCTATGGGTGATATGAATGTTTTGTGAATATGATTTGAATGTTTGAATGTTTCGATTTGGAATAGTTTGTCTTCAAGTCAGTATTCGTTTAATTAAAGCGATCGAGTCATAAGCCTGTGATCTTAAAACTATTCTGTTCATTTGAGCCTCGCTAGGGCCTGAAAGTGATTAGCTCTTTTACTGTTTCCCAGCTATTTTGAGTTTATTATCTGAACTTTGAAGCAGTATTTCACTGTTGTATGGAGCTTGAAACCCTGTGTAAATTCATCAAACTCTCATCCAGTAACGAAAAGGGTATCTTCTGTTGCATAAAAACTAATATGAAGCTTACTTGAATATTTAGCCCCATGCTTTCTTTATAATGTAATATGGCGTCCATATCTTAGGTTTGTTTGGAATTAGCAAAACAGAATGGTTAAGGCTGCTGCTAGCTGTTTGAGTTATGTGATAGTTTATAATTTTGCTCAACTTTTTCTTACTTGAATAGCTCGTGTCATATAATTTTATCTATTCATATTTTCGCTATGATCTGAAAATCTACTTACTTGATGGGGTAGTTCTTGTTGCTTGGTTTTCATTTCCCTCTATGGCTTACCCGTTTGTTGTTACTTAGGCCGTGGGAGGGGGTTGAACATTAAAGATGAAGATGTTAAGTTCATTATTCGATAGTAGCATGTTTAGGCCGACTACACTTGGGTAGGCAAACTTAGGATATTTTAATTAACTATTGAGGCAAGAGGTTGTTCCCTTAGTTATATTTATCCGGGGAATGCCCCGAGGGACTTGTATATATTACATTCCGGGGAATGCCCCGAGGATTTTGTATTTGGATGCTTAAATAAATTTGTAGTATTTTAGCTTTAGCTTTATTTTTCTTTTATTAGGCGGGAACGACCTCGAACCTCACGTGTGTTTGTTTTTCTTTTCTTCGTTTGTGTTCGTTTTATCTCTATCCGAATATTCTAAAAGCCAACTATATTAAGTACGCAACCGTGATTTTCACGAGACTCGGGGAATGCTTAACACCTTCTCCCCGAGTCAAATGAACCCCCTTACCCAAATCTTTGGTATGAACTTGACTTTGATGTCTAAGTTCTAAATGGTGACCTGACACACCGAAATCAATTGTCGGGTGGCGACTCTAAATTTATTTTAGTCACTATTTTAAAAATCTTTTTTAAAGAGTTTTATTAGATCTTTCATTTATTTGAAAGGTTTAGTAAAATCTCGCTATAAAAAGAGGAGTGACACCTCTCACTTGAACGTTGAGGATGGGTCTGGCTATCATGGCGAAAACAACAATTGGGTGCCTAGCAATGAGGTGCCCCCTGCTTATCCCAACTGGGTCCCAGTCGCAAACCCAGTTGATGCTAACTCTCATGTGGACATCGACGACGACCTTCTGTAGACATGTAATTTTTTATCCTTTCCAAAATTTTATACCTTTTTAGTGCTTAAATGTTTTTTTGGTTCTAAAATTGTTACTTTGCCTATTTTAACCTTTTTGCTTCCTTTTTCCTAAAATTAAAAACAACAAAAATATCTTTCTTCATTTTAGTTAATTTAGTTTATGTTACTTCTCATAAAAATAAAAATCCCAAATAAAGTCACGTTTTTTAAGGATTTTATGGCATTATGATTCAATAGTTTAGTCTAAATCTTCCTATTTTTGGTTTTCAAAAGAGAAGACAGGAAAGAAATTTTTTTGAAGTCACACTCACGTTTCTTTCCTATATCAAAAGAAAAAGGGGGGAATTGATTAATGAAAGAAAAATTATTTCCACTCTTTATACGTGGACCCCTCATAAATGGATAAAATAGGATAGCAAAATCCTCCGCACAATTTAATCTCACAATCCACTCATATGCACAAAAAGAAGAAAAAGCAAACACAGTCACATAGCAGAGGGGTCCACACAGTTTGGAGACATTTTCTTCCTCTCCGAGCTAAGCACTCAATTTTTTCAGGATATAGTCCCACACATAGAATAAAATGAAGAGGGCAACAATTACAAGAGCGGCAACGAGTGGGAACGGGAATTGAAAAAAAAAGAGTGAGAACAAGAGAGAGGGAACAGAGAGAATAGGATGAAAAATCATAAAGGAAAAAATAGAGCGTCTTCTTCTTCTTCAAGCAAAAGACAACAGCCATACACCATTCAAATACCATTTTCTTCATAACATCACCATATAAAGCACATAGAAACTTTTCTCCTGCTCTTACATTAACTCCATAAAAACCCATCCCCAGAACTCTGAAGCTCTCAAAAATATAGCCATGAAAGCCAGCGACCCATACCTTTAAATTCGCTGGAAAAAAAAATCCAATAGTATCATCCGTTAGTCACTCATTTCAGCCACATCTTTTCATCATCAAAAGGGGTCGAGTTTGGTCAAGGTTCTTGTGAAATTCAGTCGAGGTAGCCATTCGAAGTCTCCGATCACGTCTCCGATCGCTCATTTCAAGTAGTACTGGTGATTCGTTGCTGGGTGTTCTTCATTGTTCAAGCTTTAAAGGATTTTTGATATTGAGGTCAATTCTTATCCATACTCTTTCTAATTTTAGTGCTCTTACGTGTTTATTCATGGCCTAGTTGAAATAAATCGATTTTGCTTAGTTTATCTTGCTATTTATCTCTTGATTCTTCTTGTTTATCGTCTGATTAGATGACATGAATATGAAATTACATGTGGTGAATGCAATAGTTGTCGTTGAGTATTTTGACGTTTGAATCTCGTCATCTAGTTTGGATTGATTCTGTTTGTTGATAATTCTTGTTTGTGGTTGATAACAAGTTAGAATTTGATAAAACTTAACGATATGTAGATTAAAAATTGGGTAGTGAGGTTGTGTACTAAAATAGAAGAAGATTTGAGCTTAGATTTTTACTATTTTGCTTTCATTGGTCATGCATTAGGAACATGTCTTAGGCCACCACGAGGTAGGCAAACATTAGGACGTTGTATTTATTTTACTCGAGGTAGAGGTTGTCCCTTTAGTCAATTATATTATCCGAGGAATGCCCCGACGAACTTGTATATATTTTATCCGGAGTTATGCCCCGTGGTGAATGTAATTGGAGGCTGTGACGGACATCGTGGAGTTAGCATAGTATAGACTCTGAGTATTTTCTCTTATTTTATTTTCTTTTATTTAGATGGGGATGACCCCGAGCCTCTTGTGTGTTTATTTTTTTGTGTGTTTTTGCCTCAGTTTGAGTATTCTTTAAAGCCAACCGGATCAAGTATGCAACCGTACTAGTTACGAGACTCGGGGAATACCTAATACCTTCTACCCGAGTTAAATGAACCTCCTTACTAGGAGTTTTTGGTGTAAATCAGTTTTGCAGTCAAACGTGTTTTGAAAGAAAATTTAATTTTAAACGGTAACTTGGCACACTGAAACCAAATGTCAAGTGGTGACTCTGAAAATCCTTAGAAACACAAACATTGTCACTTTCAATTTGAAAACTCTTTTGAGCTTTGAAAATCACTCTTATATCTTTTAAAGAGGGTTAGTGAGGTGGAAAAAAAAAGAGGTGTGACAGCTTTGGCGACTCTGCTGGGGAGTTGTAGGTTCGAGTTGATACTTGATCTTGTTGGCTTTTTAGAATATTCGGTTGAGGTGTTTGTTTTCTTTACTTGCTTCCTTTATTTGGTTTGTTTGTTTTATTTTCTGTTTTTTGTTGTTTATTTGTTTTATCTCTTTTCCTTATGTGTTTACTGCTTTATAAACTGTCATTTTTTTTGCATAACCATGGGTCTTTTTTCTGCAACAAGTCTTCAGGAGCACGTTCGAGCGTACACGGCCTTTTCGTGAGGCACCGATGTCTTTAGGGGGTGGCGTGGGAGCGTGGAGTGGGCGGACAGTTAGATCAGCCGCGGTCGACCACGTGCCGCCCCAAATTGCCTTGTCTAGTGAACCTCAAACTTAGGTCAGCCTTTAGGACATTCTTATTTGCATCTGGTCATTTAGACCTAGCAGGGTTCTGTCCCAGGCATCGTGTCCCTTTGTAGTAGGCCTATCCAAATCATGCCAAAGTGGGCCTACAGCCCAAAAAGGCATCCAATCATCCCTCTGTGCTATATACTGCATTTCTTTAAGGGTAAAAAGGTCATTTGGCAGACCAATGTCTGTCGAGGGCAAATGAGAGAGAAAAGAGGGTGAAATATAAAAATGTAGCAAATAGGGCCCACTCACATTTTTCTTTGATGGTTTTCCAAAAAAGGAAAAAAATATTGAAAAGAAAAGATTTTACACTTTTATAACATTTTTTACAAAAATTCAAAAACAAAAGCAAATTCATTCTTTTAAGTCTAATTGACCTTTTTGCAAGTCTTTTTAATTTTGGCCAATCCTCCCGAACTACGCATACCTAATTCTCGTCTTTCGAAGCGAGATACGTAGGCACCCCACATAGGTTCCGGTCTTCCTAGTGAGTCTCAAGTTTTTTGCTTCGGGGGTCGTAGTCAAATCTTGCATGTCTAGAGACGTTTGGCCACATCGGCCGTTTTTGCAAAATAAGAATATTTTCGGAAAAGTGGCTTGTTAACCTATGTCTTACAGACTACGTCCACAACAAGGTGTCCTCTTAGTTTAACATCCATTCCTATTGAATTTGCATGCTTAGCCATTTTTGACCACATACCCATTTTTGCAAAGGGGTTATTTTTGCAAAGTAATTCTGGGGATCATGATTCCTTGGGGTTTAAGGCCATATAGGCCTTCGTGCGGTGTTTTCATGTATCAGAGGCCACCCTTATTGAGTTTCACTTCTAGCCACCCTTGGCCACATAGGTCGTTTTGCAAAAATAGCGTCAATCGACTCTTGCATGTGTTCAACAAGAAATGTTGTGGCTCACATAGTGTCTTGAGACACTAACTCTGTATGGTCTTATCCTTCTCATTCAGGTTTGGATCCACTTATCAGTTCTTGAGCATAATAGACGTTCTAGGACTATCCCAGCTAAGACTGTTGCCTTCAGAAGCTGTTTAAGGAGACTTTTTATATATTTTTTTGAGTCCTTTTCAAGTTTTCTTTTACTTTCTAGTCTTTTCCTGTAGTATTGAGTCTTTTAGGTAGTGTTAGAGTCTGTCATAGTCTAGCTGAGTCTGTCGAGTCTTTTGTTATCGTGCTTCCCATTTTGTATTTGAAAACCAAAAATAATTAAAAATGAAAAATCCAAAAATATTTATTTTTTAGTTTATTTTGTCCATTACTTTTCCAGAACTACGCTTGGTCTGATTCATGTGGAACATAATACGCAGGCAACCTACATCGGGTTCGATCTAATCATTTTAAAATTAAGAGGAAAAAAAAAAGATGAAGTTGTGGGATATGAGAAATGAGAGAAACGAAAAGAGTGATAATCAGAAAGAAAAAGAGAGGAAAGAAAATGAGCAAACCAAGAGTGTTAAAGAGGAAAGAAAAGAGGAAGTCTAGAACGAGCAAATTAGGATGATGCCATATGACCTTCGTACCCTCGAAATGATTTTAGAGCCGATAACTATGACTAGGTACATTGCACATAATGTGAGATTATCTTATGTTAAATTTCCTAACGCTAACGTGATGACTTCATTTTGAAGGAGACACTGGGTCGGTTGAATAGGTAAGGATGTTAAGACAACACATGGCAAACATGTATCAAGCTTGGATGACTGGTAAGGCGCCATCCCTGCCACCACCTAACTTCATAGATGCTACCCTCACCCGAGCTCCAGTCATAGTGTTAGATGATCCACCATATTCTCCAGATTTTTCTGCTTATCATAGCCTTCTCAACCTCCCCAGTAAATCCATCATTCGTCCTCCAACTACATTTCCTGAAAATAGCCCTCCTGTCATATCCGCTACCTCCACCATCACAACTTCTCAACAACCTTTCCTTCATAGTTCCAACAATGAACACCAGTTCAAACCTCACGATGCCCAATACTACTCCCCAGAGTTGGACCACAAGGTCCCGGACTCATACAATCATATCCCTCGGAATGAGCCTCGTGTAGAAAATAGTCCACAAGAAAAGAAGAGCGAGATTAGATATTTAGAAAGCTGAAAGGTATAGAACAATCCTTAAAGAACATGCAAGGGATGGGAAATCAGATTAACATGTATTACAATGACTCGTGTATGTTTCCTGATAATCATCTGCCTACGGGGTTTAAAATGCCAAAGTTCAACCTGTATGACAGGCACGGAGATCCAATAGCCCATCTGAGGGGTTATTGCAGTGAAATGAGAAGTGTTGGCAGGAAAGATTAGTTGTTGATGGCGTATTTCAGTGAGAGCTTGAGTGGAGCAGCCTTGGAATGGTATACTCGTCAAGATGTCAATAATTGGTATGCATGGGGTGATATGGCTCAAGATTTTATTCGACACTTTCAGTACAATGTAGACGTTATCCCAGATTGCTCCTCCCTGTATAAGATTAAAAAGAAACGCGAGGAAAGTTTTAGGGAGTTTGGGCTCATATGGAGGGAACAAGCTGCTCGGGTCAGTCACCCAATGGATGAAGAAGAAATGGTTAAGCTTTTCCTACAAGCTCAAGGACCCACTTATTTTCGTCATTTGATCCCAGCTTTAGGTAAACCTTTCAATGATGTGGTAAAAATAGGGGAGATGGTAGAAGAAATCAAGTCGGGAAAAATCATGAGCTACTCTGCATTGAAAGATACTACAGAAGATATTCAGAATGTATCAGTAAATTTGGGTGGAAGAAAGATAAATATAAAAGATGTTGTTGAGCCCCGCCAACGACAAGATCTAGTGGGTCCTCTTCCTCAACGCTCTCAGCCTCAATATCAACTTCATGCATATTCCTACACTCCAAATAATCCTCCCCAACACTACTTCTCCCCACAAAATCCCCAAAGTCATACCTCACTTTCCCAGTACTCTATCCACAATACACCGCCATATGCTCCACCTCCTCAAGACCCGCAATGGCATGCACCACCTCCACAAATGTCTTACCCACCTCTACAAGCATATCAACCACCTACCTGCAAGAGGTTCCAACCGAGACTGGAGTACAAAATGAAATGGCAACAACAAAAGAAAAAGACTTTCACTCCTATTGGAGAATCATATGCCAGTTTGTACCAAAAGTTGAGGCAATTGGACATGTTGAAGCCGATTCAGATAAAAATGTCGAACCCCCTTTCAAAGAATTTTGATTATTCTCAAAGGTGCGCATATTGTTATAATACCCCGAGGCACAGCACAGAAAAGTGCTGGAATTTGAAAAAAACAGGCCAGAAGCTTATTGATGTAGGTGACATTATCGTGCAAAATCTGGATGCAGCAGATACTAACCAAACTCCATTGCCTGTTCATAATGAGACGCATATGGTGGGCATGATTTACTTTGAAAAAGAATATGAGAACTCCTCTGAGTTCCTTGGCGGTTCACTTGCTGTGAAGTTTTTAGCGCTATCAGTCTAGGTTCCATAAGTTGATCCTAAGAACGAGTTGGCAAAAGGGGCCCAAAAACAATTTGCTAAGGTCAATGTGATGGAGACTTGTGAAAGTCCTAGTAATGTCGATGTGCGACTCAGCGGATAAGTATGTCGAGCTTAGTAATTGGAAAGACACTCCTTTCTTGATTAGCCATGGAGGAGTCTTGGTGGTTTATTTTGTTGCCATTTCTATTTTTTGGTTTATTTCAGGGTTGTAATCCGGATATTGTCTTGTGATTCAAACCCTCTATCCTTCTATTTTGCCTAGCTCGATTAGTCTTGTTACCTCATTTAGTGTTATTTAGGTTGTTCTAGGCTTGTAACCCAAGTTTTATGTTGCTTGTTTTGTTGTTCAAACCTTTTCACCATCAGTTTAACGCAATCCCCTATTTTCTGTTATTTCTAGTCTGTTTTTGTTTAGTTTTCTCCTTTTATAGTTCTTTTCATGCTGACTCTAGTGACATGACATGCATGTGAAATTTTCATCCTAGTCTTAAAAGTTAGTCTAAGCATGGAACAATGAAACAAGTTTTGAAGATAACAGAGACATTTGAGGGAAATGAGTAAAGGTTTAGACATTTTTGAGATCGTTTAAAGCCCGAATTGTGTAAAACTGAGGCAGATAGTTTGAGAAGTTAGGAGGACGACAAGAATTTGTTACAAGAGAGTGCGTCCCAAACAATTTGAAGCGAACAACTTTGCGTTCAAGTGCATCTCAAGTTACAAGATAAAGCCAAGGAGTTTGCTCCAAACTGACGGAGGACATTCATTGTGAAGAAGGAATTACCCAATAAGAGTTACGTACTTGACAAAGGCACTAAAGAAAGGTGGAAGGCATATCTGTGATATCAATGCAGATGCTGCAAAAGAAATGCTATGCATGATCTTCATTCTTCATCCTCGAGTTGCATGTGTTATACTTGGCATTTTCAGAGATTGGGAGGCCCTTTATCAGCTACCCAAACACTTTATACCCTTCGGTACCCTTTTGAGCCTGTGCTGATTTCTTTGACCTCCCCTCTTTTGAAATCAAGTTAGAGTCATTAAAAAAAATCATGTCCCCATAAGGTTTGTTTTAGAAAGTTCACCCTAAAAGAAAAATAGCAAAAAAAAGAGAAGAAAAGGAAAAGAAGTCAAAAATAAAAAAAACAGACAGAAAAAGAAGAAAAAGAAAAATAGCAACAACAAAAAGTATTCCTTTGAACTACGTTCGACCTGATTCTTGTGTCAACAAGATACATAGGCAGCCTTACACTAGGGTTCAGTCACACCAAGTCAAAAATTCTAAAATTCCTCACTTCAAAAGAAATTGCGGCAGAAGTTTGGTTTTCTATAAAAGACGGTTCCAAAAGTTGTAAAGTTATACCTCATTGTGCCTTAGTTTGAATTTGAGCCTTCATGCCTTTCCTTCTTTCTAACCCTGTCCAAGAGCCACGTTACAGTCCAAAAAAGACCTTTCAGATAATCTTTGAGAGTGCCGAGTTAGACATGCCAGGAGCATATGATATTTTTACCATGGTTAATGCCTTGTCGTCTGCAGAATCAGAGGAAATAAGAAGAAACGAATAAAATGAGAGAGTCTTATTGGTGAAAACCCTCATGGGTACCATAAGGCGACGGTGAGTTGAGAGAAAGAATAAAATGGGAGAGGCTTGATGGTGAAAACCCTTCAAAGGAACTACAATTCGAATAAGGATTGTGAATCTAATAGAACAATTGGATTATTAGAGCCCAATTCCAAAGATTAAAGGTATGACAAGAATTGAAAATTAGACTTACTGGACAAATTAGGCCGCTTAATCCAAAATGCATGTCATGGTCATTAGAGTTGGTATCCACATCAGATAAGTTTCTACTTTGTAATTTTCTTGTTAGATATCATTTCTTTCCGTTATCCCCTTACTGCGTTCCTCTTGCTTTGTTTATGTCATCTTTTTGAGTCTGTTTTGTTAGAACAAGTGAGAAATGACTTCAAAGTGGCATAAGTTAGGAAAGAGTAGTATGCACACTGAGTCAGTGACAATGGTGTGCTTTGGGATTCATGTGAAATGCAAAGGTTCAGTAAATGCCAATTCATGAGCATAATGCAACAGATAGAGGGTATTGGGCTTGAACGAATCAGAGGTGTTTTCTGTGATAAGGGTTGACAAAAAAAGTGGTTAGCCAATAACAAGCAAGGTATTCCAAGTTGAAATTAAAGTTATCATGGCAAGTGTAGGAGCAATTGCCCTCAAGGTCAAGGCCACAAACCAACCACCATGTTTTAAACTCACAAGTTTTCTTTGTTTGAGACAGGGACAAAACTATGTCCAAATCAAAGCTTGGAAGCTTGAATTTTTCAGGTGTCGTGCCCAAATTTTGTCAGCACAAAGGTTTCTTGAGAAGGTTTTTACCTCCTAGATATTCCCCTAGTTGAAAAGATCATTACATCCCAAGAATTGTTCCTATTTGAGAAGACCATTACCTCATAGGCATTTTCTCTAATTGAGAAGAACCATACCCCCTAGGCATTCTCCCTAGTCGGAAGAGTCATTAGTTTTCCTAGAGTCCAGGGGTCCCGCCTGGAGAATACGGTCACTTTTAATTTTCTTAAGTTGTTAATCTTTAGCTTTTCTTAAGTTTAGGAGTCCCACCTGGAAAAATAGGGTCACATCTTAGTTTTTCCTAAGTTGTCAGTTTTTAGTTTCCTTAAGTTGTTAATCTTTAGCATTCCTTGAGTTCAGGGGTCCCACCTGGAGAATAGGATCAATTTTAGTTTCCTTAAGTTGTTAGTCTTTAACATTCCTTGAGTTAAGGGGTCCCGCCTGGAGAATAGGGTCCATTTTAGTTTTCTTAAGTTGTTAATCTTTAGTTTTTCTTAAGTTCAAGGTCTCGCTTGGAGAATAGGGTCAGTTTTTAGTTTTTTTAAGTTGTTAATCTTTAGTTTTTCTTTAGTTCAGGAGTCCCGCCTGGAGAATAGGGTCTGTTATTATTCCTTAAGTTGCTAATCTTTTGTTTTCCTTGGGTTCAGGGGTCTCTCCTGGAGAATAGGATCGGTTTTTGGTTTAGTCAAGCCAAGTTCAATCTCACATCTAGTAGACACACTTCCTAGTTTGAGTCATTCAAGCTTCACCTCTAGGAGACACACTTCCTGGTCCAAGTTTGATAGTTTTACTCTTAGGAGATGCACTTTCTATTCTAAGTTTCTTAGTTTTACTCACAGGAGATGCACGTTCTAGTCAAGTCTTTATTTTTACTCCCATCATTGCATCCTTCATCAATAGCATAAGTGATTTACAATTTTGCTAGCATCTTCCTAGTGCAAACTGGGGCAGAAAATTTTGTTCATTTTGTTGTTTGATTGCAGGGACCCACCTAGAGAATGAGGGTCATTATCTTAGAAATTGGTTTTAAGTTCAAATCAGAGAAGCACCAGGAGCCTGCTTGAAAAACAGGGTCAATTTTCAGTTTCTTTCACGTTCAAGCAGCAGGATCCCGCCTGAAGAACATAGTCAACTTTCAATTTTTGAGTTTAAGAAGCAGGAGCTCACCTGAAAATGCAGGTTTACAAGCGCAAGCCTACTTCAAATTCAAGCTTATTTCAAGTTCAAGTCAAAAGCACCAAGAGGCTTGAAGAACAGGGTCAATTGTCAATTTTCAGAAGTACCAAGAGCCCGCCTGAAGAACAGGGTCAACTTTCAGTTTTCAAGTTCAAGTTAAAGAAGCAACAGGAGCCCCCCTGAAGAACACGGTCAACTTTCAGTTTTCAAGTTCAAGTCAAAGATGCTGGATCCCGCTTGAAGAATGGGGTAACCTCCAGTTTTTTTTTAGTTCAAATCAGAAGTAGCACGAGTCTGCCTAAAGAACAAGGTTTTCAAGCTCAAGTCTACTCCAAGTTCAAGTTTATTTCAAGTGCAAGCAGTAGGATGTCCGCCTAAAGAATAGGGTCAACTTTCAATTTTCTTCAGCTTCAAGTCAGCAGGATGCCCATCTGAAGAATAGGGTTGATTTTCAGTTTCATGTTGAAGATTCAAATAGAAATTCAAGGAAGATTTGAGACAAATAGTAGATAGGATCTTGTATATTTCTTTTATTTTTGCTGTAATTTTGCTTCTATTTTTTATGTAATGGCAGGGACCGCAGACTGGAAACTCGACAGTACCTCACTCGACTCTCTCATCATCTTATCATACCCTATCACTTCATTCACTTTTAAACTAACATGACCTGATTCCCTTATAGCCTGGGCTATATAGGCTGTCCAAAATCAGGACTCGATCACACTCTCTTTCTTTTATTTTTGTTCTCTTTTAAATAATGGTGGGGTCAAAAAACTTGGCTCGTCGTTCTTTGTCCGAAAACTCTTCGTGTTTTCAGTCGAAGAGGGGCAGCTGTAGACATGCAATTTTTTACCCTTCCCGAAATTTTACACCTTTTTAGTGCATATATCTTTTAAAGAGGGTTAGAGAGATGAAAAGAAGGGGTGTGACACCTTCCTATTGACCCCGAAAATAGAGTACGGAGGAGCCCGACCAACGGCTCAGGGTGCACCCGAAGGCGAAGGCGACGGGGTCTCTTGGAATCCTGAATATGCCAATAAATAATTAATTGTACTAATCCACGTCTATCTATGATTGTTACTTTGCTATTTTTGACCTTTTTGCTTCATTTTTCCTAAAAGCGAAAACTACAAAAATATCCTTCTTCGTTTTAGTTAATTTAGTTCATGTTACTTCTCATAAAAATAAAAATCCCAAATAAAGTCACGATTTCTTTATGATTTTATGGCATTATGATTCAATAGTGTAGTCTAAATATTCCTATTTTTGATTTTCAAAAGAGAAGACAAGAAGAAAATTATTTTAACTCACATTTCTTTCCCATATCAAAAGACAAGGGGGGGGGGGGGATTGATTAATGAAAGAAAAATTCTTTCCACTCTTTATATGTGGACCCCTCACAAATGGACAAAATAGGATAACAAACTCCTATTCACAATTTAATCTCACAATTCACTCATACGCACAAAAAGAAGAAAAAGCAAACACAGTCACATAGCAGAGGGGTCTACACAGTTTGAAGACATTTTCTTCCTCTCTAAGCTAAGAACTCAATTTTTTCAGGATATAACCCCACACATAGAATAAAATGAAGAGGGCAACAATTAGAAGAGTGGCAACGAGTGGGGAACAGGAATAGGACAAAAAAAAAAGAGTGAGAACAAGAGAGATGGAACAGAGAGAAAAGGGCGAAAAATCAGAAAGGAAAAAATAGAGCGTCTCCTTCTTCTTCAAGAAAAACACAGCAGCCATACACCATTCAAATACCATTTTTCTTCCTAACATCACCATGTAAAGCATATAGAAACTCTTCTCCTGCTCCCTTATGTTTGCTCCATAAAATCCAGTCCCCAGAACTCTGAAGCTCTCAAAAATATAGCCATGAAAGCCAGCGAACCAAACACCTCTAAATTCGCCGGAAAAAAAAACAGTAGCTCAACCACTTAGTATCATCCGTTAGTGACCCATTTCAGCCACATCTTTTCATCATCAAAAAGGGTCGAGTTTGGTCATGGTTCTGGTGAAATTCAGTCGAGGTCGCCGTTCAAAGTCTCCGGTTTATCTTGCTATTTATCTCTCGATTCTTCTTGATTATCGTCTGATTAGAAGACATGAATCTCAAATTACATGTGGTGAATGCAATATTTGTCGTTGAATATTTTGACGCTTGAATCTCGTTATCTAGTTTGGATTGATTCTTTTTGTTGATAGTTCTTGTTTGTGGTTGATAATTATTTATTAATGAAAGAAAAAATAATTTCACTCTTTATATATGGACCCCTCACAAATGGATGAAATAGGATAACAAACTTCTCTGCACAATTTAATCTCACAATTCACTCATACGCACAAAAAGAAGAAAAAGCAAATACAGTCACATAACAGAGGAGTCCACACGGTTTGGAGACATTTTCTTCCTCTCCAAGCTCAGCACTCAATTTTTCTAGCATATAACCCCATACATAGAATAAAATAAAGAGGAAAACAATTAGAAGAGCGGCAACTAATGGGGAATGGGAATTGGACAAAAGAAAAAGAGTGAGAACAAGAGAGAGGGAACAGAGAGAAAAGGGCGAAAAAATCAAAAAGGAAAAAATAGAGCGTCTCCTTCTTCTTCAAGCAAAACACAGAAGCCATACACCATTCAAATACCATTTTTATTCGTAACATCACCATGTAAAGCACATAGAAACTCTTCTCCTGCTCCCTTACGCTTGCTCCAAAAACACCAGTCCCCGAAACTCTGAAGCTCTCAAAAATATAGCCATGAAAGCCAGCGACCCAAACACCTTTAAATTCGCCGGAAGAAAAAAAAAAATAGTAGCTCAACCACTTAGTATCATTCGTTAGTCACCCATTTCAGCCACATCTTTCATCATCACAAACGGTCGAGTTTGGTCATGGTTCTGGTGAAATTCAGTCGAGTTCGCCGTTCAAAGTCTCCGGTCACATCTTCGATCGCTCATTTCAAGTAGTACAGGTGATTCGTTGCTGGGTGTTCTTCATTGTTCAAGCTTTAAAGGATTTTTCACATTGAGGTCAATTCTTATCCATACTCTTTCTAATTTTACTGCTCTTACGTGTTTATCCATGGCCTAATTGAAATAAATTGATTTTGCTTAGTTTATCTTGCTATTTATCTCTCGATTCTTCTTGTTTATCGTCTGATTAGATGACATGAATGTAAAATTATATGTGGTGAATGCAATAGTTGTCATTGAGTATTTTGATGCTTGAATCTCGTCATCTAGTTTGGATTGATTCTGTTTGTTGATAATTCTTGTTTGTGGTTGATAACAAGTTAGAATTTGATAAAACTTAATGATAAGTAGATTAAAAATTGGGCAGTGAGGTTGGGTACTAAAATAAAAGAAGATTTAAGCTTAGATTCTTACTATTTTGCTTTCATTGATCGTGCGTTAAGAACAAGTCTTAGGCCGCCACGGGGTAGGCAAATATTAGGACGTTGTATTTATTTTTCTCGAGGTAGAGGTTGTCCCTCTAGTCAATAATATTATCCGGAAAATACCCCGAAGAACTTGTATATATTTTATCCGGGATATGCCCCGTAATGAATATAATTGGAGGCCGTGACGGACATCATGGAGTGAGTATAGTATAGACTCTGAGTATTTTCTCTTATTTTATTTTTATTTATTTAGGTGGGGACGACCCCGAGCCTCTTGTGTGTTTTCTTTTTTTTGTGTGTGTTTTTGCCTCAGTTTGAGTGTTCTTTAAAGCCAACCGGATTAATTATGCAACCGTACTAGTTACGTGACTCGGGGAATGCCTAACACCTTCTCCCCAAGTTAAATGAACCCCCTTACTCGGAATCTTTGGTGAAAATCAGTTCTGGAGTCAAACGTGTTTTGAAAGAAATTATTTTTAAAACGGTGACTTGGTACACCCTGACCAAATGTCAAGTGGCTACTCTGAAAATCTTTTGAAACACAAGCTTTGTTACTTTCAATTTGAAAACTCTTTTGAGATTTAGAAATCACTCTTATATCTTTTAAAGAGGGTTAGTGAGGTGAAAAAAAGGGGTGTGACACCTTCCTACTGACCCCGAAAACAGCGTACGGAGTAGCCCGACCAACGGCTCAGGGTGCACCCGAAGGCGAAGGCGACGGGGTCTCTTGGAATCCTGAATATGCCAATAAATAATTAATTGTACTAATCCACATTTGTCTATGATTGATCTTCGAAATGCTACAGGCTCAGCAGGCGCTGATGTCACGACCCCAAGTTCCCTCCGTAGAACGTTATGACGGTCCCTGGTCTTTACGACTAGGTAACCCTAACAACTTGCGGAAACATTAAATAAAACTTAAAATTTCAAAACTCCAACAATTTCATAAATAGAAAACTATAAACTCAATGCGTACAACTCTCCAAGACCTGGTGAGATATAAGTCATAAGCTCTAGATACAATGTTGAACAATCCTATACGTCACTATTTAAAAAAGTGTAAAGAAATAAGGAGGAACAGGATAGAAGGGGACTCTGAGGTCTGCGGAGCCAGGCATGTGTACCTTGAAGTCTCCAAACGCAAGCTCAATGCGCTACTACCGGGACTGATGAGATGTACTTGGATCTGCACAAAATGTGTGCAGAAATGTAGTATGAGTGCATCACAATGGTACCCAATAAATGAATCCTAACCTCGGTAGAGTAGTGACGAGGTCAGGTCAAGGTCCTACTGGAGATAATAAGGAACAAGATAGAAGATATAATAATATAATGAAAATGACAGAGCAGTGAAACAATAAATAGTTTATGGGAATTAACAACATGGAATCAAGGAAAGCTAATACAACACAAAAGGAAAATAAAATAATTTACATGTTAAGGAAACAACAACCAAACAATACAGCAAATATAGAAGATCAATAGGGGCACTCCCGAGGTACTGCCTCGTAGTCCCAAATCATAAAAGTAACTCACAGCCCTTTCCTTATATAACCATGGGAGCCTTTACATTTACATTTGAAAATTATTATTTTTTCGAAATAACACCCCGCGTTTTAGCCTACCTTATCACACCGCTTGGCTTCTAGTTCCCCTACTAGCCACACGTATCAAGTCCACCTTATCTCACCGCATGCGTTTCAACATCCAGACCTTATATGTGTATCAATAATCACAACGGCATGGCAGAAACCTCGTGCAAATAGTAAAAACAGCACCATAGAAACCTCGTGCAAACAAAAATAGCATGGCAGAAACCTCGTGCACACAACCAAACAATCACCTCAACAATAACACGGAAGCCCAAGCATAATAACTAACTAAAATGACACTTCACAACTTACACCTTGCCTCAATAGAAACCACAGCCTTTAAAACTCAACACCAAACACAGCAGCAAGATATTTCAAGGAAAGCAAATCTCAAGTATAGAATTTCCATAGTTAAATAATGAATACGGAATTAAGAAGGAAGTAATGCAACTAAAAATGTAATATAAGTTGCTAATAAGAGATAAGACAAGCAGACATGTGAAATTAGGCTAAACATGTTGGCTATAACATGCTAAAGTGAATCAATTAAGGCATGAAAAATAATCTACGAAGCTAAAACCGGAATCTCAACATTTAGTCCGTATACGCACTCATCACCTTGTGTACACGGCCTTCACATATCACATATTATCATAACAGTACCATATCCAAGGGAAATTGTCCCCACACAAGGATAGACAAGTCACTTACCTCAAACCACGCTAAATCTATCAATTAGAAGGCCTTTCCCTTGATTTTCCAACTCCGAATGGCTCGAGTCTAGACAAAGTAATTTCATATTATAAATATAACTATAGGAAACTAATTTAAATGAATAAATTATGATCTTAGCAAAGAATTGAAAATTCACCTGAAAAAGTCAACGGGGGCCTGCATTTCGGAACCCGATCAAAATTACAAAAATCGAACACCCATTTGATATCGAATCCAACCATATAAGAATCACACAAATCCGATACTAAAATCCCGCTCCAATACCCAAAATTCGGCCTAAGAAGTTTCCTCAATATTCCCCCAATTTAAAACTCCAGAACACTAATTAAAGATGTAATTAACAATAGATTCATGGGAATTAATCAAAGCGAATCAAGAATCCTTACCCAATAATTCCCCTGATAATCTCTCAAAATTTTGCCTCAAATCGAGCTCTCAAAGTCCCAAAATGAATTATGAAATTAAACCCTCAAATTCCCCTTTTCTGCCCAGCGACTACAGTTTCTACGCCTAATGGGTCGCTTCTGCGACGCTGCACCTGCGGAAAAACCATCACAGGTGCGGTCCCAAATTAAATCCAGGGCTCCCGCTTCTGCAGATAAGGGCTCGCATCTACGAGACCGCTTCTGAGGAGAAAGGACCGCATTTGTGATCAAGCCCAAGGTTGTCTCCCCAAGCTTCGCTTCTGTGAAAGTAGCCTCCGCATCCGCGAGTTCGCTTCTGCGGACAATTGATCGCACCTGCGATCCCAGTTGGACTAGACAAAACCCGCTTATGTGACCAGTGGCTCACATTTGCGAGCCCGCACCTGCGGACAATCCCTCCGCAGTTGCGAAGACACCAAAAACAGCCCAGCTTCAGCAGATTTACACAAGTCTAAAACGATCCGATATCGATCCAAATCACAACCGGGCCCCCAGGACCCCGTCTGGGTATACCAACTAGTTCCAAAACACCTAACGGACCAACTCGAGGCCAAAAACCACATCAAACAACATGAATTCAATGAATCATAACCCAAATTCAAGCTTAAGCAACTATGAACTTCCAAAATTCCGGAACCGACATCGATACATACCAAAACAACTCCGATTGACACCAAATTTTGCACACAAGTCATAATTGACATTACGACCTATTCCAACTTTTAGAATCGGAATTCAACCTCGATAGCAAGATGTCCACTCCTGGTCAAACTTCCCAAAATTTCACAAATTTTCAACTTTCGCCAATTAATGCCAAAATAAGCGGACCTCCAAATCAACATCCGAACACGCTTCTAAGACTCAAATCATCATAGGGAGCTATTGGAACCATCAAAACTCCATTACGGATTAATATTCACCCAAGTTAAACTACGTCAACTCCTATTACTTAACTTCCAACTTAGGGACTATGTGTCTTATTTCACTCCGAAACTAACCGGAAACCAAAACCAAACACCCCAGCGAGTCATGTAACCACAATATAACATAGAGGAAAAATAAATTAGGGTATCGGGGCTAATACACTCAAAATGACCGGCCGAGTCGTTACAGGCGATAGCGCAGCTGCAAAACCAAAGCCGAGCCCCAACAGAGTTAAAGCCCGAACCGCCTGGGGAAAACACCCGAAGAAATGAGCAAATCACTGAAAGGCCAAGCGAAGATGAGTCCGGTGTAAGCCCTGAAGTTATGAGAATGCTAGAAGCGTTAACGAGTTGATCAAATCCCAGGAGGGTCTCCGATATTGAAAGGCCCAGACTCCAAGAAATTTGTCCAAAAGCCTTACCCTCCGAGCGCGGCACAGAAACCAATCCCCAAGAGGTTTTGTATGCCTTATATTCCAAAATATAACAGAACCGCATATCCAAATGAGCATGTGACCTTTTACACACGTGCCATCAAAGGTAACGACCTAGAAGACGACGAAATCGAGTTGGTGTTATTAAAGTAGTTTAGGGAAGCTCTGTCAAAAGGAGCGATGATATGGACTTGCCCCCAAACTCTATTTATTCATTCGTTATGCTCGTGGATGCTTTTGTAAAAGCTCATACCGGGGCCATCAAGGTCGAGACCAGAAAATCGAACCTTTTCAAAGTTAAGAAAAGGGATAACGAGATGCTCAGGGAGTTCGTGTCAAGGATTCAAATGGAACGGATGGACCAGCCTCCGGTTGAGGACGATTGGGCCGTTCAGGCATTCACTCAAGGAGTTAACCCTTGAAGCTCCATGGCTTCACAGCAGTTAAAATAAAATTTGGTAAAGTACCCGGCGGTAACTTGGGCCGATGTCCACAACAGGTACCAGTCAAAAATCAAAGTCAAGGAAGACCAGCTCGGGGCCCCTTCCGAGTCCGTTATCCCATCAGAATTGAAGTCAGACCTAAAAGAGTCATCGATCATGAATCAAGGTCGGTCCGAGATTGGTATCAACCATACAGTGCAGATCGAAGGGGAAACGGGTCTGGGTGCACCTGTACAAGGAACAAAGGAGAAGCGATCGAGGGCCCAATAGCCGAGGCCTGATGAGAAAAAATGGTTTCGACGGGCCGCTCGAGGGAAGGGAAGCTCTAAGATTATCAGAGTATAACTTCAACGTCGATGCAGCCAGCATCGTATCTATCATCGGGTGCATCAAAGAGACCAAGTGGCCTCGACCATTACAGTCTTCTCCTACCCATAGAGATCCTAACCTGATGTGTAAGTATCATGGCACTTATGGCCACAAGACCGAGGACTACCGACAATTGAGAGAAGAAGTTGCCCCTTTATTTAATAACGTACACTTGCGAGAATTTTCGAGTGATCGAGCCAAAAACCACTTTAGAAACAGGGATGCCAACAAACAGACTGAACCAGAGGAACCACAACACATCATCAACATAATCATTGGAGTGGTCGATGTCCCTCAGGGGCCGTTGATAAAACGTAATAAAGTGTTGATCACAAGGGAGAAGCATACCCGAGATTATATCTCGGAAGGAACCATTTCATTTAGCGATGAGGATGTAGAGGGGATCGTACAACTTTATAACGATGCACTAGTAATTTCCATACTTATCAACAAATTGCAAGTTAAACGTTTGTTGATTGATCCAGGTAGCTCGGCCAACATCATCAGATCGAGGGTCATAGAGCAGTTGGGGTTACAAGATCAAATAGTGCCCGCAGTCCAGGTGTTGAACGGGTTTAACATGGCATGTGAAACCACTAAAGAAGAGATAATCCTACCTGTGAACATCTACGGGACCATTCAAGAAACAAAGTTCTATGTGATCCAAGAGGACATGAGATATAACTCTCTATTCGGAAGACCATGGGTTCACAACATGAAGGCAGTGCCTTCGACCTTACTCTAGGCGTTAAAATTCCCTGCTTTGGGAGGAATCAAAACGGTATACAGAGAAAAGCCGGCCGCAAAAGAAATGTTCACAGTCAACGAGGTGATCCCGGTGCCCGCACTCTCGACATCAAAGAACATAGAGCCAATTAAGAAGGAAGAAACTAAATAGCAATCACCGATACCGACCCTGACCGAACTGGAGGAGCGGGGAACAGGTGGGAGTGACGATCACAGAGTCCTTAGGTTGTTCATCACCCCTGATGATTCCAATTCCACCAAATTAACGATCGAGGAGCTGGATCAAGTCATATTGATCGAACACTTGCCCGATCGAAAGGTATACCTGGGCACGGGATTAACCATCGAGCTCAAAAAAAAACTCATTGATTCCTTATGGCTAACATGGATTGTTTTGTTTAGTCCTATTTTGATATGACAGGGATCCCCCTGGAGATAACCACTCATAAGTTGAGTTTGGATCCGAAGTTCCACCAGGTCAAACAGAAGAAGAGGCCTCAGTCCGAAGTCAAACATGCCTTCATCAAAAGACGAGGTATCTAAACTCCTTAAAATAGGTTCCATTCGGGAAGTTAAATACCCGGACTGGTTAGCTAATGTACTGGTAGTGCCTAAAAAGGAAATAAATTGAGAATGTGTGTAGATTACAAAAACTTGAACAAGGCATGCCCTAAGGACTCTTTTCCTTTGCCTAACATCAATTGCATGATCTATGCGACGGCCGGGCACGAGATACTCAGATTTCTCAACGCTTATTCCGGGTACAACCAAATCCGGATGGACCTGGACGATCATGAAAAGACTTCTTTTATCACTAAATTCTGTACCTATTGTTATAATGTAATGCCATTCGAGTTTAAAAAAAATGCCGGAGCCACTTATCAACACCTAGTAAACTGGATGTTCGAAGAACAGATAAGAAAATCAATGAAGGTTTATATTGACGACATGTTAGTCAAGTCCCTCCGAGCAAAGGACCATTTGAAACATTTGCAGGAAACCTTCGACATATTAAAGAGCTACGATATGAAGCTGGACCCGGAAAAATGCGCATTTAGTGTTAGATTCGGAAAATTCCTGGGGTTCATGGTGTCCAACCGAGGGATCGAGATCAATCCCAATAAAATCAAAGCTATAAAAGACATCACCATGGTGGACAGTGTCAAGTCTGTTCAGAGGCTAACCGGGCGTATAGCCGCCCAAGGCTGGTTCATATCGAGGTCCTCAGACAAAAGACATCGGTTCTTCTCACTACTGAAGAAAAAGAATAAATTTTCTTGGACCCCGGAGTGCCAACAAGCCTTATAAGAACTCAAACGATACCTTTCGAGTCCACCCTGCTCCATACTCTGAAGGCGGATGAGCAGATGTACCTTTACTTGGCGGTATCCGAAGTAGCGGTAAGTGGAGTCTTGGTCCGGGAAGAGGAAGGTATGCAATTTCCTATTTACGATGTTAGTAGAACTCTAGGCGAGGCCGAAACAAGGTATCCTCACCTGGAAAAATTGGCACTCGTTTTGCTAAGCGCCTGCAGAAAGTTAAAACCATACTCTCAATGTCACCCCATATGTATCATGAACTCTTATCCACTGAGGAACATCATGCACAAACCCGAGCTCTCGGGCCAGTTGGCCAATGGGTAGTCAAAATTAGTGGGTATGATATCGAGTATCGGCCCCGGACTGCCATCAAATCACAAATTTTGGCAGACTTTGTAGCCGACTTTATGCGGGCCTTAATACCCGAAATCGAAAGGGAACTATTATTAACCTCGAGGATTACCTCGGGAGTTTGGACCCTCTTTACGGATGGTGCTTTGAACGCAAAGGGGTCCGGGCTCGGCATCGTGCTAAAGCCACCTACGGGTAACGCAGTTAAGCAATCTATTAGAACTGTGAAATTGACTAACAATGAAGCTGAGTATGAGGCCATGATTGCAGGTCTCGAATTGGCTAAAAGCCTTAGGGCCGAGGTGGTCGAAGCTAAGTGTGATTCCCTCATTGTGATAAATCAAGTCAATGGGACGTTTGAAGTAAAAGAGGTAAGAATGCGTAGGTATTTGGACAAGTTGCAGGTAACGCTGCATCAATTCAAATGGACCCTACAGCACGTGCCCTGAGATCAAAATAGCGAGGCCGATGCTCTCGCTAACTTAGGGTCATCGATTGATGACAGTAAATTCTGTTCGGGAACGGTCGTACAGCTCATGAAGTCGGTGGTAAAAGAACGTCATGCCGAAGTAAACTCGACAAGTTTAACTTGGGATTGGAGGAACAAATACATAGATTATTTGAAGACTGGGTAGTCGCCCTCGGATCCTAAAGAATCGAGGGCTTTGCGCAAGGTTTTACATGTCCGAAGGGACTTTGTTCAGAAGAACATTTGATGGCCCACTCACCATATGCTTGGGGCCGATAGATACCGAATATGTCTCGAAAGAAGTTCACGAAAGCACTTGCAGAAACCATTGGGATGCGGAATCTTTGGTTCGAAAATTAATTAAAGCCAGCTATTACTAGATCGACATGGATAAAGATGCAAAGGACTTTGTACAAAGATACGACGGCTGTCAGAGACACGTACCAATGATCCATCAACCCGGAGAGCTACTCTATTCTGTCTTGTCCCCATGGCTGTTCATGAAATGGAGAATGGACATCGTCGGGGAATGGACATCGTCGGTCCCCTGCCGTAGGTACCTGGTAAGGCTCAATTCATATTATTTATGATCGATTATTTTTCTAAATGGGTCGAAGATGAAGCGTTCGAGAAAGTCCGGGAAAAAGAAGTCATTGACTATATTTTGGACCACATAATATGCCAGTTTAGGATACCGACCGAGATCATGTGTGATAATGGAAAATAATTCATCGGCAGTAAGGTAAACAAGTTTTTCGAAGACCATAAGATTAAAAAGATATTATTGACACCCTATCACCCTAACGGGAACGGACAAGCAGAATCTACAAACAACATACTTCAAAACCTGAAAAAGAGGTTGAATGATGCCAAAGGAAAATGGAAGGAAATTCTGCCCGAAGTCTTGTGGGCATACCGTACAACTTCGAACTCTCGTACCGGCGCCACCCCGTTTTCATTGGTCTACAATGCCAAAGCATTAATACTAGTCGAAGTGGGAGAGCCGAGCCTTAGGTTCTGATATGCGACCGAATAGCCAAACGGTGAGGCTATGAGCACGAGCCTGGAACTATTGGATGAAAAGCATGAGGCCGCCCTAGTTCGGTTGGCCGCCCAAAAACAGCGGATAGGAAGATATTATAACCGAAGAACCAACCTCCAACACTTCAAGATCGGGGACTTGGTGATAAAAATAGTAACAGTACACACCCAAAACCTGAATGAGGGAAAGCTGGGACCGAATTGGGTCGGACCATATCGAGTCGTCGGAATTACAAGCAAAGGCTCGTAAGAACTCGAAGTAGGAAACGGTGCACAGCTACCGAACGATTGGCACGTGACGCACTTCAAGCGGTACTACTTCTAAGGTATGATCTCATTTACTTTTTTATAATATTATGAATCAAACTAACACTTGTAGGCAACGGCCAAAGGAGAATGTGACTATTAGGTCTGAAAGCACGCGTTGCACTCTTTTTCCCTTGAACTGGCTTTGTCCCAAATGAGGCAACAGTAAATTATGCTAACTTAGATTCAAAGGTTGGTCTTAAACCAGAGTCAATGGGTGCATCAACAGTATCCGAGCCCTCTCAAGATCGATCTCGAATACTGGGGGCCATCACCCTCGGGTTAAGGTTCTTAGCAAAGAACGAAGGAAACTTTGTACTTGAATAGCTTAGGCTCGGTGGTTAGGATTTATTGTAAGGGCTAAACAGTCAAGTGAACCATGCCCACATAGGCCACCTTAGCCATGATACAAGCTTTTACATGCTTTCGATTATGTACTTTATACACAGAAATAAAAGAAAGTTTCTACCTTGCTGTTACGCATTTTTGCCTCTTAAAACATAGATCCTAAGGGCCCATGGGCCACCCCCATTCGGGAACTATCGAGCCCAAGGGCTACCCCTACTCAGGGATTATCGTCCGAAAAAAGTTCGGGCAACTCGGGCTACCAAATCCCGGAGGCACAAAACCTATTAGGTAGTGCCTAAGCACAAATGGCTTCGACTATCCTAAAAAATGGCTCAAATACGTCCGAAGCTCGTAATCAGAACACAAGGCCTTTAAAAAAATTAAAAATCTACCAAAAGGTTACCTTCGCAAAAGGGTCAGTTCACATCGTTTAAGCATCTTGGGAAAACTTTCGGTCACACCGAGTTTTCAAAGGCTCGAGCAAATAAAGTTGCATCAAAGTCATGCTCTGTTCGGACCTCTAAAAAATGATCGACTTATTACTACCTTTGATTCTATGCTAAGGCATTAGAAATATTTGCAAAAATAGAAATTATGAAAAGATGCTAAAAAAGTAGAGATTCGAAATTGCCAGAAAGGGAAATTTTATATATTCTGGAATGTATTTGCAAAGGCCCAACAAAAACGGCCTCAAAATAAAAAAAACATACATAAGAAAAAAACTAAAAAAATAAACAATAACTAAAAAAAATTAAGGCATTCATGCCTGGTCTTCTCCGGGGCCCCACTCGTCGCCAGAACCGTCGGAGCCTTCGGATCCCGCAGAACCCTCAGAGTCTTCGGCACCTTCAGGCTCAAAAAGTTTCTTTGCCTCGGCCTCAAGCTTTATGTTTTCCTCGATCTCGGCTGACAGGTCGAAGCCTCGGGCTTTGAATCTCTTTGAGGATCTCCCTTCGAGACAACCGCCTCATATATTCAGCCTTCATCTTCAGGCGGGTCTCGGCAGCCTCAACATTGGCCTTGTACTGGGCCACCATCTCTTCGACATCGGCGGAGGTTATGTCCAACTTGGACTTTATTGCTTCGTACTCTCTACCAAGGGTGTCCCACTCTCCGACAGCCAAGATCAGCTGTGCTTGAAGATCATCATTCAGCTGGGACCGCTTGTCAGCTTTCCCCTTCGCCACCCAAAGTTGAACCTCTACCGATGCCAACTTTGCCTGGGTAGTTTCCTTCTTCGCAGCCAGCAGGTCCATTTGCTCTTCCACCCATCGGCCATGGCTTGGATCTCGTTCATCTCGATATGGAGTTGGTCGATCTAGTCGATCTTTTGTTGGACCAGCGAGGTTTTGTCATTAGCCACCACGACTAATTATTCGTTTCTAACTTCAAAAACCTTTACCTTTTTTACCAGGTCGGCATGTTCCCTCCTCAGGGTCGAAGCTTCCTTCTGAGCCCTATCCATCTCAGCCTGAAGGTCCTTGATGGCCCCATCTTGTTGCTCGCTGAGGAGCTTGTACATATCCTTCTTTCGACCATGCTTCTTAAGCTCGAACTCGAGCTGATTGATCTCAGAACGGTACCGAAGGAAGCTCTGGTGGTGAAGTACCGAGGCCTGTAAAACAATAAAGGTCATGAGAGATATTAAAACCTGAGTAAATTTCAAGAGGACGTAATGACGCCTTACCTGGTTCAGCGCCTGCTGCGCCTCATTGAAAAGACACGGCAAGCCCGCCTCATTCATTTTTGCCTTGTCCTCCTTGGTCACCAGGCATCGGAGGTAGCTGGCTATGCCCACTAGAGCGGATAAAACCCGAGCATCCTTCGGAACAACAAGAATAACCGATCTCTTGCGACCGAGGTCCACACTCAGAGCGGGGAACTAATTAACCAACTTTGGGCTCGAACTCGGCCCGCCGAATTCCGAAAGTGCGTCCTCCTTCGGGACCTCCAAGTCTCCCAGCTTGGTAAAATCGTGGAAATTGGACATGTCCACGCCATCAAAGAAGGAGCGGAGGGGGTCATCTGCGCCTTGTGCTCCTTCACTTGATTTCTCTTTGCCCGCTTGGGCCTCGTCGAGCATAGAGTCGGTGTAGGAGGGCGTCTCAACGATGTCAATCACACCGGTAGCCTCTTTCATGGCAGGAGCAGTTTCCTGAGAGGTCACGACCTTCATCTCAACTTCGGATTCTTGGACTGAGAGGGGCCGTACCTCATGGCTCTTCTCCTCGGTTGCCGCCTGCTCCCCGGGAGGGGTCGATCCGTGGGCAACAAAAATATCATCTTCTTCCGACTCATCGCTGAGCCGGAGAAGCGAATTGGAATCCGGCACCCGGGAGTTGGTACTCTTCTTGGGATTATGAGCCACCCTCTTCTTTGGCTTTATCTTAGAACTCAAGGAGCCCGAAGATTTTCTTTTCCTCTTCTTCTTTTCCGCCGCGGCAGCCTCGGGCTGTCCCGCACCGGAGGGATCAATGGACAAGGACACGTCCTCATCCCCTTCCAAAGACCTAAGTTCGGTGGTCTTAAGCAAACCTATAAAAGAAAGAAGAAAGGTTAGTGTGATGTGAGTTAAGAGCACGGTAATAGCTATTCGAAGGAGGACCTTACCATGAGAACGGGCCTCCCATCGGCCCTTCGAAAGCTTGCGCCATGAGCGCTCGAAGTATGACATATGTTTCATATGCTTTCGATCCACTCCTTGAGCCTGGGGACTGCATTTGGAACCCGGGCAACAGCTGTACAACCACAAATACGAATGATGAGAGAGGAAATGAAGAAAAATTGACACTTAAGGAAAGGCTGCACTTATGAGATGCATTCCACTTCTCGGGGAATGGCATGAACTCGGAAGGATCAAGTCTTCAGTCTTCACCCAAACAAAACGCCCCTGCCAGCCTCAGTCTCGATCTTCATCAATATTCGAAAAGGGGGCCTTGCCCGGCGAGTGAGCTTGATTAATCCCCCTCAAATAATTTGGGGACTGTATAGACGGAGCAGGTAGTCGAAGGTGAACTAACGAGACTCAGCGTTATTCACAAAATAATGGAGGAGGATCACGATACTCCAAAGAGACACTGTGATTTTTATTCAAGGTACACACTGTGACACGCATATCAAGGCAATATAAATTCTATTTTTAATTCACTTATTTAATATTATTGATCACTTGTATTAAATTATTTCACATATCCTTAAAATCGCGTATAAATTCAATTATTATCTTATTTAAGGATAAAAAATATTTAACTTATTTAGTTTTTGAAGGAAGATGTCATAATGATGCGCGTGGCCAGCGGGAAAGTCTGGTAAATTCGGTAACACCAGCAATAGTGGGACTTTATCCTTATGAATTTGTTCATATGATATGATATCCTTTGCCTATACTCTCCTGCTCTCTCTGTTATTATTACACTTGAGAGTAACAGTAAAGCAAAGCAAAAGCAATTTAGAAGAAAATGAATTACAGGGAGAGCAGAACCTGAAGCAGAGGAAGAGGAGCCCGCCATTTCTGCTGTCTTCAACTATAAGACAAACAGATTGAGACGACCCCTCACCCAACACTCTGCCCCAGCATTAGATACGTCACTCAAACCATATTCCAGTATACTACTACTACTACTAACAATTACTTTTATTCAGATTAACAAAGACGAATCCAAAATTTTACGTATGTCTGTATAAGATATTACCATCATATTAAATTCATTCATTTCGGATGAATTGTCGGCATTGAACATTGAGACCCCACTTTTGAATCAACAAATCCCTCTGTGTGTCTCACACTTGTGCCTCCTCTAGCTGATCAACCCATCATCTCACTCTCTCCATATTCACATTGAGAAAAGAGTGAAATTGTGGTCCTTTCTTTGTGGGTATTTTCCAAGATTTTGTGTCTGTCAAATATAAGCTATATGGATTCCAGGACCCGTCTGGAGTATGCTTCGTTTCAGCTCACCCCAACAAGAACCAGGTATTTGTTTACTACTATTCATTAACACTATTCAGTTCATGTTAATGCCAACTGTTCTTGGGATCTAACATTGATATTATTTCAAATTTGGTTGAATGTTCAAAGATGCGATCTTGTAATCTATGCTGGTAACAATTCGGAGAAATTAGCTTCTGGTTTACTTGAGCCTTTTATTACACATCTCAAATCAGCTAAAGATCAAATTTCTAAAGGGGGTTATTCCATTACTCTTCGACCTTCACCAACTAATGCTTATTGGTTCACTAAAGCTACTTTACAAAGGTAAAGCACAGCTTTTTTACCTTCTATTAGCTTTTCATTTTATATTTTTCTTGTCCAAATAATCATGCAACTTTTGTTACCTATTATTATTTTTCTTGTCATTGCTTTTAACGATTTTTACTGGGCTGCTATGTTTTTCAACATCCTCAGGTTTGTGGGATTTGTTAGTACTCCTGAAATTCTTGAGAGATTTGTAACCATAGAAAGAGAAATTACGCAGATTGAGAGCTCAGTTCAATCTAATGAACAAACAAATGGCACTATCAATGCTGAAGGTATGTTCACCAACATATTCGTGTTAGGTCCCTGCACCTGATGCACACTTAATTCATTGCCCTAGCCCCTATGTGTGTGCATGTGTGTGTGTGTGTGTGTGTGAATGTGTGTATTTCAATTGATCTCGGTTCTGGTCATCTGCTGGAGTCTACATAGAATTCTCTCTCTCTCTCTCTCTCTCTCTCCGTCCTTCCTTTCTTATCTGATCCCAAATGTAGAGTTTCTTGCAAGAGATGTATTCGATTTTGGCCATTATGTTCTTAATTATAAACGAATTAGCTTATCAAAAGTATTGAATTCGTCTATTAACAAAGGAGTCAAAAGATTAGAATTGAGGAGATAAAATTTTTGTTCTTTGTTTGTTCAGTTTTTGACAATAGTGTTTGCTCATGTTTATGTGATGTGCCATGAAGTCAAATATGTGTTGTCACAGTGCAATTACAATAGACAGGCTTCAGCCTATTCTTTTAGGGTGACAATTGAGATTTATAAGAAATGCATTGATGCATCGTGTTGAGGTTCTTTTTGTTTAATCTTCAGGAAATGCATCAGCTTTTGATGGAGATTCCAAATTCTCTGCTGATTTTCCAAAGGTATATCAATATGTGAATTCGATAAAACTATGTTTCATCTCATGTTTACTGGACATTCTTACTCATTAGTAACTGACTATTTGATACTGAAGTTCAAAGGTGAATCTGATGGTATTGGTGACGCCGCACAAGAAGAAAATCCCAAGTAAGCTCTTGTGTTTTGTCAAATCATTACAACATTACTAGAAAGGAAGGGGATTCAACTTATATGACTGGGTGCTCTTTGCTATGGATAGGGTTCATCTTCAACGTGTTCTCGAAAGCAGAAAAGCAGTTTTAAGGAGAGAGCAAGCAATGGCTTATGCTCGTGCTTTGGTATCTGGCTTTGATATGGACAATTTGGATGACCTCGTAGCTTTTGCTAATGCTTTTGGAGCTCTACGTTTAAGGTAGGACTTGAATGCAGCCAAATTGTGACATCTAAATAGAAACTGTGAACCTAATATGCATTAATCTTGTGGATTTATTTCATTGGGGAATATAAAAGGATTATTTAGTGGAGCCTTTTTGTTTGCGCCATGAATTACAGCAAAAACTAGAGCAGAGAGGGAGATTGCAGGCTAGTCATTCATTCTGCTGAAACGTGTTAATCTCTTTGTTTACCGGACTAATTAAGATGGTAGATGCACCATTTTAATATCTATCAATGAGTGCCTACTAATAATTAAGGTTACATTTCCTTTGAAAGGCTTACCTAGATAAAGCTTGCAGGAGAGTATTTCTGTTTACATCCATCTGATTAAACACTTCTCATCATTTCTTTCTTTCTATTTTCTATCTAAATGTTTTTGCTAATTCCTGTTAGTTTCTCTTTATTCTGTTTAGTTGCTCTTCTGACAACACCCTATCTTTGGTAACCACAATACTGCTTGAGCACAGCCTGATTCTATTCTTTGCTCTTACTCTCTAACCATGTCATACTAATTCCAATTTAGTGCGGACCAGTGGAGTTTGAAGATACTATCTGTACCTTTTCCCAATAGTAGATGACTACTGAAAAACACTTCTGCCTCCATCTAGGGAAGCATGCATTAAATTTATGGAGCTGTGTAACAAAAAGAGAGATGACGGGATCTGGATGGATGAAGTGGCAGCCCTTCAGGCCTACTCTCCTGAATTTTCATATTTCGGTAGATCTGGAATCATGCTTGCTGCTGAACATAGTGATGTTACTCAAGATATCATGATGAACAATCAAAATATCGGTCTCTCCAGCAGAAAACAGAATGGTTCTATTGATGCTTCGACATCTGATACCATAAGTCATGCAAGTTTAGATACTAATCAAGGTATATATGACGATATTTTCAATATTTGTTTCACTTGTAATAGTAAATAGCTTCCGTGATGACATATCTCAGTAATGTTTACCATGAATATGAGTCTTTTCACATTGTTTATATTCATTTTTGTGAACCATCTTGCTTGTGTGATGGCTAAACTCTGCTGCTTTTGTATGTGGAATTGCAGAAAATGGATTACCACCACCAATCCAAGTGCACTCTGCAGACGGAAAATTACAAGCAATATGGCCAAACAATCTTCCACCTTACATGCAAAATTTTCAAAATCCTGCATTTCAACAAATGCCACCATATCCAGGATACATGTTTTCAGGCATGCAGGTTAATCCAACTTACTATCCTGGAAGGCCATGGCCTGCAAATGCGGAAGATTCTATTCGAGGTCCTGGTCATGAATCAGATTATAATTGGAAGAATAAACCACCTTCCAAGAACAAGAAGAAATATTCAAATGGGAGCGGACCAATTAATTCAACAGAAGATGATAGACATGAAAGCAACAATTCAGCCTCTAACAGTGATTCTGATGATTATGAGGATGACAAGAAAATGCAGCTGCCTATTGACAACCTTCAGACCAAGAAGCATGGGAAAAGTTCATCAAGAAAAGTTGTTATCCGCAACATAAACTACATAGCTTCAAATAGAAATGAGCAAAGTGACAGCAGCACTGAGGATAGTTCTGCCGATGAGGATGCAGGTTCCCTCAGAAAGCAGGTAGAAGAAGCAGTTGGATCATGGGAGAGGCACCACAAATCAACATCTCGCAACAAGAAGAAACGAGATGGAAAGAAGGTAAACAAAAGTGGCAATATCTTTAATGGGGCTTCTAAGGGGGATACTAAGGATGAAGTTACCAGAGAAGAAAACATCGGTAAGAATTGGGATATCTTCCAGAACATTCTTATGCAAGATGCAGATTCAAGGTCCAATGACACGGGGTCAAAGAGCTTTGTGGAAGATGTAGCACCTGCATCCAATGTTAGATCAGAAGGTTTATTAAGGCAATGGACTCCATCAGCCGATTCTCTTATTGTGACTGAGAGACAACTAGGACATGAAGATACAGTGCCTCAACAAAATCTTGGGGAAGAAAAAAGTCTTCGACCAGTTAATAGAAGAGAAAGCACAGAAGAAGAGTTGTTATTTTCACATAGAACACAGGAGTCAGATCGCTATCCTCAGTCTATCTTGTCCAATGGTGCCACTGAATCAGTTGTCCTGAAGAACCACAAAGAGGAGGATTGGTTAGCTGGTAATCTACTGAATAAATCAACATATCAAGGAGAAATCTCAAATCAAAATATCTTTGTTGGAGATTATGCTTTGGAGACGGGGAAAGATAAAAATGGCGTTCTATTTGATGACTCCATTATGGTTCAATCCTATTCAGTTGATACCGCGTCTGATTATCACCAACAGACAGACATTTTCATGGTTTCAGACGTCGTCGGAGCTGAACAAGTTAAACACAACATGCCTAATCATGTAGTAAAAGATAAGCTTGATGCTTCTGATACATGTGAACCAAATGACCTTTTCATGGTGCTTGGAAGGGCTTCAACTGCTGAGCAAGTTCCATCTTCTTGGAATCCTGAAATAGATTATGAAAATGATGTCTTCTTGTCTGAAACTCTTACAATTCACAGTGATGTCAGACCTACTGATATGAAGCTTCCACAAAATGGTGAAGAAACCAAAAAGACCGGTAAGGACCTTGGACGAAAGGGAGTTGGCAAAGAACCAAAATCTAAAGCTTCAGTTGGATCTCTTGGAAGGACCAAATCTGAGATATCTTCAAGAATCAAGAAATCTCCTTCTGCAAGTAATAGAACCACATTGCAAAAGAGCAAAGCTGAGAAGGTATGGACAGTCTGTACTGCAGTGCATGGACATCTAATAAGAGTCCACTTTTGTTAACCTCGCATCTTTATCTTTTTAATATAATTTATATTCACTCAATTTTGCTGGATCTATGTTTAAGGTGAAACCTTTTTCAAGAAATGTGTCGTTTGAGAGGAAGATGAATACTCAGTTTCTAGTATAAGTAGAGCTGCTCGATATGATTAGTTAAGATTAATCTGCCTTGTTTAGAGAGATTTATCATGAACAGCATATCATCATATCTCAACAAGGAGAAGGAAAAGAGGGGATGGTTTTTCCTGTTCTTTTCATCTATCATTCTTATTATTATTGTTACTATTTAAACTTCTCTATGTTACTGACAGGACGAGGAGAGTAGAAAGAAATTGGAACAATCATTATTGCAGCGCCAAAAGAGAATTGCAGAAAGAAGTGGTACCACTGGTTTCACCAAACCAACTACAAGGAAGTATGCAAAAGAGTCAGCCACATCTTCAAAAGTTGAGAAGCCAAAACCTGAGGCTCCAACTGAGGCAACCAATAGATTACATAAACCAGTTTGTAAGAGTTCCACTATAGATCGCCTTTCAGCTACAAGGACAGCTAAGGATCGATCAATTGAGTCAAAAACTACTCCAAGTAGGAAAGCAAGTCAAAAGGAGAATAAAGTGATTGCTCCATTACAGAAGTCAGCTGGAAATGAGAGTAAGAAAGGTCCACGTAAGGTCAAGCATTCAGATTCGAGAAGTCATCCGGTCAAGCCTTTGGATACAAAAGTTAATGCAAAAGATTTTTCTGCATCTAATTCTCAGAAGGTAAAAGATGGCAAGGGTGACATAATGTTAATGTCAAACGAACACGGATCTGAACTAAGACCACAGTTTTCTAATGAGACTGTTGATGCTAAGAACACGGAGGAGGTACGTAGCATATCACTAAATGAGAAGAAGAATATACCTTTGCTTTCTGCTGAACATTTGAAAGATGAAAAGAAACAAAGTTCTAACAAGGTAAGGTTTGTACTATCTGAAGTTGAAAGCTCCACAGCTGTTGATGATGTTATCGGAGTTAGTCCTCAAGTGAATGGTAATCTGTCGCCCGTCAATCCTCTGACTTCCTCTGCTTCCAAAATGCATGAGGACAGTAACATAAATGTGGAGCCTACAGAATGCCAAGAGATCCTCTCTAATGAAGTCTCTACGCCTCCACCAAATAATGAAATGAACCTCGAGGCAAATAACGCGAGAAGAAAATGGATAACTGATGAAAGCTCTCTTAAAGTTACCAAAGGATTCAGAAAACTTCTCTTGTTTGGTCGGAAAAGCTGAATCCTTACTTGCGGTCAAGTCATGGCATTTGTTGTGTGTCTGCAGAAGCTTATCGTCCGTCTATATCACCCTCTTGAGTGGTAGCGTAGGAAATAGGAAATATACAGAAGCTGTATGTTTAATGCACAATAAGGCGTCAGGTATTGCTGCATTAGTGATTGCTATGAATAGGTGAAATTGTGTGATGAGTGTTATGGTTTTTATTTAATAAAACTTGTATCCTAAGAATATATCTCTGTTATTTGTAATCTTTTTGCGATCTTATTCTCTGCCTAAAGAAAAGAAAAGAAAAGAATCGTTTAATTTTTGGAGAGAAACCTACAATCATGTAATTCTCTTTTGCTGTATAACGTTATTGTTTGAATTCATATTCTTTTTATAAAGTTGACTCTGAGTGTTTCAAGTGCTATTACATTATACTTATAAATCCTTCAGTGAAACATCAAATGTAATTCCATAAAGAAGCAGTAACTTCCCAGACGCTACTTTGACAATGCATGACTAACAAAATCCCTTAAATGCAATTCCCATAAGAGATGATAATGGGAGAGAGGGTAAATTTACAATCTCTTCTGGAATGGAACAAATGGGAATAATCATACTGTATTGGGTAGGATACATTTATATGAAATCAGGTCGGTTACAACCATGTGACATCGGGTCGGGCATAACCTGAGGGAGTCGGAACGGAGGCAGTATGAGGTCGAACTTTCCCGGTCCGAGATTGAGAGGTCGGGTATGACAGACGGAGTAACCGGGACAGAACGATCGATATAACTGACCAAGGAGTACTAAGAGATTGAGGACCGGCCTCGAACCGCATATCTCGCCACTCACCGGATATTTCGCCAACAGTTAATTGTTACAACCATCATAGGTGATTTGAGGGGATTCTATCCCGAATTTTAGGGGATTTATCTTGTAATTAGTTATTTACCTTATTTAGAACTCTAGTTTTAGCCTATAAGATGCATACTTTGTACACCATTGGAAGACAGATTCTCTCATCTTAACATTTACTTTTCTAGTTGCCTGAGACTATTGACACCATTCATAGGAAGATTCCACCATTTTCTTATTGTTCATTTCAGTACACGGTCTTTATTTCTTCTTACATTTCAATTGAGTTTACCATATTATTATTTAGTATCAAAATAGTTTACGGATCCTTAGCACTACGAACAAATTCAATTGTTATCCGGTTTTAAGGGTAAACACATACACTATCATAGGCGCTTTCAATCTTTTTGTAGATTCTCAATGCAGCATGTGTTGAAATCTGCCTAGCTACTTACTCTTTAACTTAAAATCAAAATTGAAATGGAATTCAAATTGGTCGAGAAAAAAAAGCGCACTAGTCGGAATTTAGGAAAAGATAGAGAGCTCTCTAGGCTCTCCTGATCAATGTTGAGAGTTTGCTTGGCCAGTCCATGAATATGTCCCACCCAGCAGTTGGAGTTGGAGGAGTTTGGCTTGATATGGGTCGAAGCCCTGCCTCGAAAAAGACAGCGTCAGATCCTTCTCCCTACTCATGTTATTGTGCTTTTACAGTTTGTTAATAGTTCTGTAAATGATGCACAGATCGTCAAATTCTAGAGAAACCTAAAACTGGAAAATAGTAGCGTCTTCTTAATCTATAATGCCCGTCCAATTTCGTAATTTTTTAAGCTGAAAACGGTGGAGGTGAAATGAGAGACAAACCTTACCAGCAATCCCACATCGACAGTTTAGTGATATTTATGTCTGTTGATATCCAATACGTACCATTTACAGCCTGTGTTCGTAGAAAGGAGAGACGGTTGGCATCTCCCCTGACAGGGACGGGAACAGCCTTCGGGCTTTACCTGTTACCAGACACATCCGGTTAAGGCTACCCACTTCGGTGGATCTTACCCAATTTTTTTGACTGTATAATCTAAAAGGTGATTTGGCCCGGAGCGCGTACAGTAGCTATGGTTCAAACCTTGCATTTATTGTAAAAAATTTATTATATATAAATTATTAATTTAGAATCAAATAACTTAAAACGATATGAGTTTCCAACCCATAAACTTGAAATTATAGCTCCGTGTTTGACTACTATATTAAAGTTATAAAATTCACGCCCCGAAAAAAGAAAAGAAAAAAGCAGTGGTGACTTTTTTTTCTCTTTTTGGGTTAAAGGAGGTCCTGCAACTAATAGTGCCAATAGAATTGCCAATATCTGGTGTTCTCTTAGTTTTAAGTTTCCAATATTGTTCCTCATTACTTTAATCTATTTCACCAAATTTGAAGAATATTGAGGGCCTTTCATGTGTATCCAAAGTTCACCTAAATGTTACATAAAATATTAACTATCTAAAATCAACATCACTCTTTTCTGCTTAGGATAATAATCTTACAAATTGGCTTGTTTTAATTACTGTGACAGTTTAAGCATACATTTGAATCCCACCACCTACAGGTAGTATATTTGTTAAATATAAACTTAGAAGCTTTTGTAAGATTTTATTTGTATAATGGGTAGGTCGTACTTATTCTTTTAATCAATTTTACAAATATCATAAACTTGGAACTGTCTTTTTAGCATGAATGGTGTTGAAAATATATAATCCAAGATATATAACAATAGAACCAAATGACTGTTTAAAAGTAAAACTATCGCAAGAAATATATAATAAGACCATTATCAAGCAGTTAGCAGAATAGGTACAAGTTAAACCTTAGCCAATTAGTGCCTCCTTAAAAGGTAACATCATCTGCTTTTTATTTTTAATTGTTTATCTCCTATACATGCATATGGACTTGTATAAGAAAAATGAAGAGTGTAAGTTCAGTAAATTCATGGTGTATAAGCTAGCAATAACTATGACTTAAACTTAAGAAAATTAGGATCGACTATATAAATCCCAGTGTCAATCTAGTCAATCTCACAAAAATTGGGATCAACCAAATGAATCACCATTATTCATGTCAATGGCATATAAACTACAGAATATACACATGGCAATGGAAAAAAACCTACCACCTAATCCATTTAGAAAAGGATCGGTGATTTGTATTCTTATACATATATTCTCCTTTCAGATCTCTGAATATGGCAACTAAATTATCATAGTCACTACTAGAAATCCGGAAAAAAGCGACCACGAAAAGCGATTAAAGTTGATCGCTTATTGGCAAAAAAGCGACCAAACAGACCTGGTCGATATTAACCTAATTAGCGACCAACTTTGGTCTCTAAGGTAAAAGGACCAAATATTCCAGGTAAAGAAAATAGCGACCAACTTTGATCGTTTTTAATATTTTAAAGATATAATATTAGCGACCAAAGTTGGTCTCCAAATGTAAATTACGTTTTTTTTATTATTATTAATCATAAAAAAGCGACCAACTTTGGTCTCTAAGGTAAAAGGACCAAATATTCCAGGTAAAGAAAATAGCGACCAACTTTGATCGTTTTTAATATTTTAAAAATATAATATTAGCGACCAAAGTTGGTCTCCAAATGTAAATTACGTTTTTTTTATTATTATTAATCATAAAAAAGCGACCAACTTTGGTCTGTAAAGAAAATATTATATTTTAAAATCTGGAAAATGGAGACCAAAGTTGGTCGCTATATTATTAATTTTTTTGATTTTTTTTTAAGTAAGAGACCAAAGTTGATCGCTATTTGCAAGAATTAAATTTTTTTTTTAATTATAAGCGACCAACTTTGGTCGTTATATTTGCAGAAGTTGTTTTTTTAAACGGAATAGCGACCAAAGTTGGTCGCTTTTGAGAAATCTGGATTAAATAGCGACCAAAGTTGGTCGCTATTTCCCAGAAAATTATTTTTTTAAGGGAAAAGCGACCAACTAGCGACCAACATTTGTCCTTTTTTTGGGTATATTTTTGGCGAAAACTGCCTGTTTTGGCAGCTACACCATCTGCCAGCTTACAGAATTCCTAAACAGGCATTTTATGCCAACAACAACAATAAATAAAAACAACAACAACAACAACAACAATAAACAACAACAACATTAAAACTAACAAACTATAAAGTTCAATAGAACTAATACATTAAGCCAACCAAACTAAGTTAACTATTATTACAAGTCAAGGATTATTTTGTACATCATTATCATCACCGTCTGATGAACTTTCATCACGAAGACGGTATGCAGAAGGGTGTAGTTGTCTAGGAAGGGAAGAATGATAACGGGGAGGACGGGAAGAATGATAACGGGGAGGACGGGAGGAACGAGCACAGGGAAGGCGAGCCTCTGGCGATGACTCACGAGACGGGGGAATCGGAAAACTGCCAGAAGCCAACAGATATTTGAGCTGCTCTTGTATGCCAATATACTGAGCATCTCTAATCCTTTCTCTTTCCTTGGCGGCTTCTAGCTCGGCTGTGAGCTTTGCCACAGTCTCCAGCACAGAGGAGAGGCTCTCCCCATCAAGTTGCTCGGCTTGCGAGGAAATCCCTATTCCTTGCATTCCACACTTAAAGCGATGGAATTTCTTAGTAGGAAGCCCGTATACCTTCCCCCATTTTGGACCGCCAGCAGCCTGCGTCCATATTCTTTCAGCATCCTCGTCCGAAGGTTGGATTGGGTCACCCGACTCATTAGATGGCTGAGTGCGTATGAATTCCTCCACTTCAGTTGTGAAACGACCCTATAAGAAAAATTACATTGAATTAGTATTTCAAAATTTATATAAAAGTAAATCAAAATACTTAATGAAAAGTGAAAACTTACATGTACAGTCGAGGCTCGGCCCTCGACCTACCTTTCTTTATCCGTCTTTTTCTTCTTCTTTACAATATGAGTCTCCTTGAATAGCTCATCTTGCTTCATCGGACGCCCCAACTTCTTTTCCTGAAAACTCATAAATTTTAGTTAAGAAACAGAATAGATATACTTTGAAAATTAAAATTAATTAAGGAATTATGTACCATTCTTCTCTTTATTGTCCCTAGGATGATCGCACCTCCAGTGTGCAAGGATCCTCCCTTCTCAGATGTTCAAAGAATTGAAACACTAATTGAAACAATAAACTACAATACATCAAATATTGTAACACGCACATTAGAAATAACAAAGATTGAAGGTTATAATTCTAACCTTGATTTTTTTTTAGGTGGAAAAGGAGAGAGAGAAGGGCGGCAGTGCTGGTGGCCGGCGAGCAGTGGGTGGGGACGCGGCGAGGCGGCAGCGAGCAAGGGGCAGTAGTGGCGCGAGGTGGGGGATGGGATTTGGGTGACTGAAATTTTGGGGAAATAAGAGAGAGTTGGGAAATTTTGGGGAAATAAGAGAAATGGGGGAAACCCTGGTTTTGTCTCTGAAAATTAGAAAAGCGACCAAAAATAGCGACCAAAGTTGGTCGATAACTAAAAATTTTAAATTGAAAATAGCGACCAACGTTGGTCACTATTTTTGGTCGCTATAGTGTAGTCTATTATATATATTACGTGTATTATATATACTAAGTGTATAGTATAGTGTATTATATATACTACGTGTATTATATATACTAAGTCTATTATATATACTAAGTGTATAGTATATATATGTAGATATAGTATAGTCTATTATATATATTTAAGTGCATAGTATAGTATGTGTGTGTGTGTGTGTGTGTGTATACATACATATACATACATACATATATATATATATATATATATAAAAGCTATATTCGATATAATATTAGCTAATGCACTAATATTTAGTGCATAGTATAGCATAGTATATATATACTAAGTGTATAGTATAGCGTATTATATAATACACTATACTATATAGTATAGTGTATTATATATCAAGGTATATTCGATATATATAGTATAATATAGTATATAGTATATAAGCAATACACACACACACACACACACACA